>JAMXBB010000011.1:8318673-8431034 GCA_024138015.1 Lumnitzera littorea | reverse complement strand
CATTGTTCTAGCTATTCAAGTTAGCATTTATCCATCTTCCACAAAGGAGTTGAGTGAAATCAAAATTTTACACTTCGTATTAAATTAAAGACATTACACATTAGGAATCAACGTGGATTATAATTGTTAGCCTTCCAAGTTAATGATGTGGGTTTAACTATCATTATCCATCCTATTTTTTTTTCTCTATTTTAAATTTTAGATAAAGTAGATTGTATTTCTACCACGCATGTTATAGAGTGTTTTTACTTCTTACTATACATTATTAAATAATTGATTATCTATTTAATTTCAACTAATATTTCTTTTATTCTATTTATTGTTCTAATTTTTTTTGTACTTATATTTGGTTTGAATTTAATAATTCAATAAATATGTTAAATGAGTTTACTAATATATAATCTATCAATCGAATGTTATAGAAAATTGAACGAATCATTATCTCGTACTAATTTTTACCTCATGTCCTCAATAAATTAGATTATATTACGTGAACAAATTAGCAGATGTAATACAAGGTTACGGGATCTAAAACACTATAATACAGAGGTACAACACCTTTTCACAAGACACCCACTATTCTAGTATCAAATTACAAGATAGAATATGTACACAAAGCACTGGCTAAAAAAGAAAAGTAAAAAAAAGTACATAATTCTTTACCCCTCAAAAAAGAAAAAAAGGAATATACTAAAAGCAAAATGAACCATACAATGTTTATTTATAGAATTAGAAAATAAGAATTAAAGATGTTCTCGACCATATCATATCAATTCCATAAATTTGTGAAGGTTTAAAAATTCAATATTCCACGTACATATAATATGAATCGCGTGCTTCACATGATCTCGAAGAAGTGATATGGGGATATGGTATGTAGAGGAATGAGAAAGTGAGGGTGGAAAGAAGGAGAAACAATAGTTTCAGGGCTCTCGAATGCAGTAAATGTACTCATGGTAGACAAACAGTGCACGAGTCTTTCGAGGGTAAGTTGTGAGCACGAAAATAAGCGGTTACAAACGGCCATACTGAAGAAAATAAAGAGAAAATGATTTGAGTATAGAAGTCATAGAAAGAGAGTGTTGGTAGTAAATATGCAAGGCTCGGAACTGACGTGTAAAAGGTCAAATTATATATGAAATCAATACGAGACCCTCCTTAGCCCTTTGTCTCATGGACGTACGTACCGAACGCTATGGAATGCACTGGGCCGGGGTACATAAAAAATCCGATGATGACGCATAGTCCTTTCCCGTTCCCTATTTATTTGATGCGTTAGCGCACTCCGCGTAACGAAGTCCCTGCGGTCCAAAATGTACTGAGCTGTAACGTAACGCCGAATAACTGGGTGCAATACAAAAAAAATATATATATATATAATTATAAATTATATAAAAAAATTATCAAAATATTTTGACTTTTTATAGAATGTTAAACATACGATATTATTATTTAATTAGTATCGCATATTCAAAATACGATATATTTACAGTATATAAAAATTAATATTATATATTTAAGATGCAATATAATTATTTGTATTAATGTCATATTTTTAAGATGCAATATTAATATAAATAATTATTTTATATTTTAAAGATACAACATAAGCTGAAGTTTTTAAGATGCAAAAAAAAATCATTGTGCCATGAGTTGTTTATCATTATGGTAGGTGCCAAGTAAAATTATAATGATGTATGCAATTGAGGTATCCAACATATCATAGAGTTGAACCTTATTCTTATATGACCCGATTAATTCAATCAAGCATTCATCATCTATTTTTATTGTTCAACTCTTTAACAACATGAAAACCCCCCATTCTCGCCCTCCTCTATCTATTTAAGGGATAGAAGGGTAGAGGTTTTTGGTGTCTCCTTCAATAAGAATTAGGGTCTCATAATCACTACTCGATATGCTTAAGAATATTTGAAAAAAACATTTTTTCATAATAAGGAAAAGATTTGCCATCTTTGGGATCTGTTGCTATAATGTTGCTCAAAAATCTTAGGAGATTAACTTTATTATATAAGTGAATTTATAACTTTTCTCTTATATCTATATCATAAGAAAAAATATAATTCTTATTAGATCGACATAAAGCCTTACTAATGGATCTTTACGCTGCTTGCTCTATTAATTATTGGATCGATATAAAGCCTCGCTAATAGACATGCCTAGATATTTTATTCTATGGATAAAAAATTCAATTGATGGAGAAATCACTGTAAAAATTTATTAGTGAGGTTTTATGTCTTAGTAATTATTTTGGTATAGTTTATATTTTAATAATTTTCTTTAATTTTGATTGTACACAAATAATTTTCTCTCAAATATAGAGTATATATACAGCGATGAGTAAGTGTGATAACCGATAGTCTTTATGAGAAATATTTATATTTTATAAATATTATTATATGTTAAAATTTTATTAGTATTTATATGAATAAATAAAAAACTAGGATACCAGCCTTTTTTAGGTCCGTTCGATGTGATATATAGAAAGAGCAGACGATGTTATAAAATTGTGAATAAAATATAATATAATAATAAAGTGTTTTACATGTATAATCTTAGATGCTTTAATCTCAAAAGCCAAAACGAACGGTACGCCACCTTTCCATCAGACCTACGAAGAAAGGGGGACCGGATGGATGATCCTCCACTATTGTAATTTTCCCCCTCTTTTACCTGCACGTGTGATTCGTGTGATGCATGTGAGGATCTACTTATTCACCGTCTATGATATTAAAACGGAGGAGAGAGAGACTGATTTTGATGACTGCTCACTTAAAAATTAATTTTATATTAATAAATCTTTCCGGTTCTCGTCAAATTAAAAGCATGCATCCATTGAGTTTGAGCCCAAGTTACACCAAAAAAAGGATCGGAGTCGATTCACATTCGACCTGTCGATTCAATGAACCAGTCCAAACTTGGATTGACTTGTTCTGACTCGGGAAGTGGTGAACCGTCTAAAAGGTTGGTGACTTAAGAGTGAGCTAGTAGTTTAATCTATTAGTTTGATCGAGTTTAGTGAGAAAAAAAAAAGATAAATATTTTAAAAAATTATCAATTAATTAGTATTTGTAATTTTTCTCTTATCTATTTTATATATTCGATATTTAGATTAGATAATTTTTTTTTCAAAAAAGCCTTAATTATTATTGTTTAAAATCTAGGAGTTGACAATATTGCTATTATTTTGGAAATTGAAAGTGTTAGAATAAAAATTAGCTTGTACAGTATGACTTTTTTAAAAAAAATTTAAATGACTAATTATATAAATATGATGGTTTTTTTCGAATATAAAAACCGAGCAATATATTAAAGATTTTAAAAAACATATAAAAATTATTCTAAAATTATAATTATGTGATTTTATATATCAGATATGTAAGTAAATGCTAACATAGCACGACAAAAAAAAATTAATTTTAAAATTGTTAAACTGTAATAGTTGTATTTTCATTACATTTCATATATAATATAATTTTTTAATTTATGGTACAATATCGTTTCGTGACGGAATATTGTACAAATATTTATTATCTAAATTTAAATTTCTTTCAAATTTAAAATTTATATATTTTTGTATGCAAAATTCAAGAAAAAAAAAATGAAATTACTTGAAAAAGGGAAAAATGTAAAAAAAAAAAAACAAAGAGGTTAAGTCACGGGTTAAGGAATTGACCCATAAACTGGCGAGCCTATTGAATCGACCCGGAATCGGCCTTGATCGGGCCGGTTACAGCTCATAGGCCCCTAAGCTTATGACCTAAAGAGTTTAGGCCAGGTTTGACTCAATCTTAAGTCTAGCTTAAGTCGAGCTACGTTGAATCATGGTTAGCCTGATTAGAGTTGGTTTTGGACTAGTTCATTAAGTCCATCAATTCATAAGCTAGTTCTTGAGCTTATGACCCAAATTTTAAATTTCTTTTTTTAAGTTTACAATATACATACATACATATATATATATGTATATGTAAAATATATATATTGTATTATATACATACATGATATAATAAATGTTAATATGTATAATATGTATAAATATATATGTTAATATAATATATATATATATATATATGTTACGTAAATTTAATGTAAATTGTAAAAAAAAAAAAAAATCTTGTCTAAATTCATTGGTTCAAGCACATTAGGAACTTGAAATGTCTAGACCCGCATGAACTGACGAGTCTTTGGTTGATTTAGACTAAGCCACTTATGGGTTGATTCTATGCTAGCTCATAATTTTGAACTAGCTTGAGCTTAAATCTACTTATAATCTCATGCATAATTTTAACCTTCTAGGTAGGGTTGCAAACAATTGAATTGTTTGTTAGGGATTCACACTTGATTCATTTTAAATTTGGTTTAGCTCGAACTTAATTAATAGATGAGTTAAGTTTGAATTCAAAAAAAACTTGTTTATTTAAAAAAGTTGAACCTCGAGCTTCTATTTAGACTCACAAGCTTTATATATATTATAGATATTATATATACTATATATTATACATAATTGAAAAAAAAAATCTAATATACATAATAGATATAAATAATATGATACGAGATAATATATCATTATGAGCCCACTGTTCAATTCAGGCTCGAGTGTACTCTTACATTCACTATAAAGACTCTATGGAGAAATCCTCACTCAATTTTTTTTTAAGGAGTATGAAAGCCTCTCTTTTCTCTCTTCCTTTCATATGCTACATGAAAGGTAAAGTGAAATCCTAACTTTTCCCTATTCTTTTTGTATCTTGATTATAGAATTTGATCTAAACAGATTACTTACTTGATTGTTTTGATGGTGTTTTTATAAGGTATTTTGGTAGTCCTTTTGAGTAGGACTAGGGCTCCTTTGCACTAAGGCACCAAGATTGTAGAAAAGGTTTCTTTTATTATTTTTTTCTTTCTTTTTATCCTAGATGATGATTCTCTCAACATATCTGAGAGTGATATGTTATGGTAGTTATATTAGGACTTTATTTTTGTTATTTCTGTTTCATAGTGACTAAACGGTGTATACAATTTATGTTTATTATAATCTTTATGTAATGAATACAATTTATGAGTATAATATGTAATCCTTTTACCACAAAGGCACTTTGGTATTTTTGCTAGATGTACGTATAACACTTATCTTCCCCTATTAAAATTTGACCTTGTCCTTGAAGGAGAATGTTAGATATGACTGTCATATGAACTCTATGTCCTCCTAAGTAACACCTTCAAGTAAAAGTCCTTCTTATTGGACTAAAACTTGATTAAAAGGCACCCTTGTTGTAAAATCTATCTAGTAGATAGAATCTGAAGAGGTTTAAGGATAAGGTGATTTTAGGGAGCCTCCAAAGGAAACTATAGTGAAGGTATATTAGAACCATGTGCCCTCTTAAAGCTAAGATACATGAAAGACATTATGAATCTTAGCTGTATCCGGTAATTCTAACTCATATGCATAGGCACCAATTGTTCTCAACACCTTAAATGGTCTATAATACCTCCTGGACAATTTATGTACGTGAGAAGTAAATTTTCTTGTAAGGTAAGGTTGTAACTATACATAAACCAATTCTTTAGAGTGAATTGTAACTTTGTCCTATGCTTATCAACGTAGGACTTCACCTTTGATTGAGCTTATTGCAATTGTTGATTAAGCTCTTTCAACAACTAATCCCTACTCCTCAGCTCCATCTCTACTACTTCTACCTTAGAGACACCAATAAAATAAGTAGGAAGTGAAGGTAGCGGCCCACCATAAACCGATTCAAATGGAGTAGACTTAGCTCCTTCATGATAGCAAGTATTATAGGCATATTCTGCCCATGGAAGGAATTTCACTTAAAGTTGTGGATACCTCATGACATAACACCTTAAGTATTGTTGCAGTACTCTATTTAACACCATTGTTTGTCCATCACTTTGTGGGTGGTATGAACTACTTGTATTTAATGTTGCACCACTCAACAAAAAAAGTTTCTTCCAAAATTTACTCATGAATATGGGGTTACGATATAAAACAATGGATTTAGGATATCTATGTAGTTTGATTACCATATTCACAAATAAAAGAGTTACTTTAGTTGTTGTAAAGTGTGAATCCAATGGACCTAGATGACAATACTTGGATAACTTATCCACTGTAACCAAAATGACTGTGTAACCATTAGACTTTAGTAAACAAGTGACAAAATCTAGGCTAATATCTTCCCAAATTTGATTGGGTATAAATAAGGAGTGAGTAACCTAGTAGGTGATTAAGTCTAATACTTCTCTTGTTGACATACTTCACAATTACAAACATATTGTTCCATTTGTGTCTTCATACCCTCTTAAAAGAAATCTTATGTAACTCTCTTATATGTTATTGGTACTTTAAAGTGAGTTGATGAAGGCGAATCATAGAATTCTGTTAAAATAACAGAAATAAAGAACGATTAAGTCACTAAGAATAATCTTTCGCTATAATATAATAAACCATTTCTCCATTCTAAAGGCTAATTTTGATATGTCCCTTACTGTACAACTGTAATTATATCTCAAAATTCAATCATCTACTGATATACCCCTTTTAATTGGTCTACAATATGAAAACAAGAAAAAGAGATGCCTTAATACATACTCAACTATGAGTCTTTCCTAAAAAGTGCATCAGCTACGGAATTATCAAATCTTAATTTGTAAACCACTAAGTAATCATAATTGAATAATTTGACTAAGTACTTTTGTTGTCCCAATGCTCAAATCACTTGTGTCAATATCTCCTTAAGGCTTTTATGATTAATTTTGATGTTAAAATGAGCCCCAAGTAGATATTGTCTCCACAATCTGACTGCCTTTACTAATGCATATAACTCTTTAACATAAGTTGAGGCTTTTTGTAAATGAGGAGTGAGTTTCTTATTAAAATAAGATATAGGGTACCGCTTTTGTAATAACATTGCCCTTATGCTTATACCTAACATGTCTATCTCTATTATAAAGGATATAGAAAAGTCAAGTAAAGAAAGTGTTGGGGCTATCACTAATGCCTGCTTCAACTTTTCAAAAGTATTTAAGGCAGCTTATGACCACTCAAAATTATCTTTTTGAAGCATGTTAGTTAAGGGAATTGCAATTAAAGTATACCCCTTAATTAAACGTTTATAATAACCAAATAGTCCCCAAAATGCTCGTAACTGTTTAATATTCATTGGCAAAGGCCAACCTTTCATTGTTTTACATTTGTAGGTTCAAAGAGTTACACCATTATTAGACATTATATTCTCCAAATATTCAATAGTATTTTATGCAAAAAAAACCATAATTTTCTTGAGAAAAAAAAATGCATTATCAACTAAAGTTTGCAACATTATGATAGGAATAAAGCAACTAGACCCTTGATCCGAACTCAAGCTTAAGACCTTGTAGGGTTGACAAAACGGATTCTCTTGTCCTAGCCTACAACCAAAGAAGTTGAGCTAATCTTAACTGCTAACTTGCTAAGAATGCCAAGCCGAGCAACATCGTGTCTATTAGTAATTGAATGCTGACTTGAGTTATGCTCCACTAATAGCTTAACTAATAGCTTAGCCCATTCACACTTTTTCTTGGCCATGCTTGCATTACCTCTGCGCGTCCGAGCTAACATCACATAAGAAGAATCTTCTTCTTTGCTTGGCAACATCTAGACTAGCCATATAGTTTTGTCTGCTCTGCTAGAAGTGCTACCAATGACCATGGACTACGTAGTTAGCCACCACGTGATGGAATCTACCATATAGACTGGACGCTTTCCTTGATTTCTCTTTTTTACCCTTTTATTTTCCTTGTACCTTATTTAGGACAATACTCCTTTTTGTCTTTTTCATTTTAGGTAGGTTATTAGGGATATAACTGAAGTAGGTTCGAAATGCATTTTATAAATCCTGAATTCGCTTTGATTACATTGATGGTTTTCCAAAACCCATGAAAAACCTTATAGGGTTTTTAAGAAATAAACTGTAACCCGTCTTTATTAAAAAAAAGCTAACTTGGAACCCGACCTAACTCGTAGAAAACCTTGATTTTCTTTCTATCCTTTTTTTTTTTTTTTTAAATAAGGATATGCTAATTGCAGTAATGAAATCATAGTGTACCTTCAGTTATAACAACTAAGGCCATGACCGTTGGCTAGTTTTTAAACTGAAAAATTGACACACTTGTTCTCGCCATAATCTACATTTCCATAAAGCCTTAACCTAAAAAAAAAAAAATGAAACAGTTAAACAAATATTGCAAACAAACAACTAAGACTTAATTTTTGTCCTTAAAATATGTAACAATATATTTAAAAGAACAAAATTGATCGCTCAAAAGAATTCATGGTACTTCAAATTCCCCAATAGTATACTTAATTATTCGAACATGTCCAAATTATATTAATAGTTTTTTACACCTAAATAAGATATCACAATAGTGTTTTATGATAAAGAAAACGAGAAAAATAAAGGTAAAAACAAATACCTCAGTACACTTACTATTATTAAAATGAAAAGACATGTTTCCTTAAACAAACAGATAAAATTATATTACCTATTTAATTTAACTTTCATTCGCCTCCTCAAATAACTGTGCACCTATAAAGAAGACAAAACAAAGTTATATTGAATAACATTAGAATTTGGAAAATATATAATAGAAAATTTATTTAAGAATAAAGAAAGTCAAACATTACCTATTTCTGCATTTAATAACCAACTTTGACTGCACATTAATGCTTCTATTGTTTTTGAAGCTAGTTAACTTCTATGTAAGCTGATAACTCATCTACCAATACCAATAATGAGTGTAGATTCAGATGCAACCGTAGAAATAGGAACAACTAATAAATCCTTGGCAATTGCTTGCAACGTAGCATATTTAATTCCATTCGTTTTCCACCGGTTCAAGATAGCAAAATTCTTAGCCCAAGGCAACTTAGGCTCTTCTAAATAATACTCTAACTATGATTATACTACCTAGCCATCACCATCAGTATTGTTGTCCAAGAATTCCATGAATTTTGATTTTTTCATAGAATCACTAGAAGCATCACCACTACCAACTGAAGAAGATGAACTATAACCAATATCCGTACTCTTATTATGACAAGATTTAGCCTTGGATTGGTATTCCTCAAGCAATTTATAATAAGTTTTCCTAATATTTTCTATCTCTATTGATGCACTCACTCCATAAACATTTTTAAACACAAAAATTACAGCCTTCATTTTAAACCTTAGATCTAGAACTGTACATACAACCATAATAATATGAACATCACCCCAATATTTCTTAAAATTTTCAAACATCTTAAAGGCCATGGTACTAATATTGACATCCAAAGAATCCTTGCACTCAAGTAAGGCCTCCCTAGTTTCATATACCTTTTCAAAATAATAATTTACAGTTGGATATTATGTACCAGAAAATAAATTAGTTAACTCATAAAAAATTGCTAACTTTTTGCAAACTTCCTTTACCAAATCCCAATCATCATTTGTTAGAAGACTTTTTTAATGTCTGTCCATGCGTTGAACTCTATAGAAAACTTCCTTATATTTGATTGCTGTAAGAAGCATGTGGTACTAGTTTTCCCGAAAGTATATTTAAAACATGTAAAATGAAATGAAAAATTAGGTAGTACCCATCAATTATTTTTGTACAATAGAATGGCAACGCAATTCTCCTTTGGCAAAACAAAAATAATATACACTGCATGTACAGCATATATATCTAATAGATCAATAATGCATATGGCTCCAATCTCCTTTATGTTTGCTTTGCTTTCCAAGATATTGTCATGGAACCTTCCCACATCATTCCAACCTATACTAACCTTGTAGGTGAACTGCTCAAGTTAAATATTTAGACATTTCTTGAAGAGAGTTAATATTAACTTCCTTTATCTTTTTTAGGATTGTTTTTAATGTCCACGATACTAGTAGACCAATAAGCTTCTAACACGTACTAATATAAATTAGAATAAATATAAACTTGCAAATGAATATCATTGTAGTTGCATAAAAAGAACATACAAAAATCCTTCTAGGCCATCCAATTTGAAACAAGAGAATCAATCTTAATGCCTACCTTTTAATGCAACATGTTAATTTTATCTGGAGAAAACTTTTTTACATGAATGATGCATACACTTAAAAAATGAAAATTTAAAACTATCAACAGTATCGAAATTGGACATGAAAAGTTAGATATATTAATAACATAATCTATAAATTGAAATAAGAGAATCCTAAAACTAACTTGTTTCTATCCTTTTTGGTGACTTTGTGGAGCATTTGGGAGAGTTTGGAGCCGTCCTATGAAAGTTTCGAGCATAATGGTTAAGAAAAATGAGAGTTGAAGGAAGGTTAATGGTGGTTAAGGTTTTCATTTTCTAGTTCTTTATGGCTCTGCTTAAAGAGTAAAGTAAAGAAGATGTTAGATGGCAGATGAGAGGGATAAACGGTAAAGTCATTTGAAAAAAGAAAATAAAAAAATGCAGGGACTCATAGGGAAAGATGCTAGACGAGAGAGGGGCCTTATGTAACCAATGACTATTTACTCACAAGTCATGACTCTTTGGTTAGTGGGCATGATATGATTTACATGGAGGAAAAACAAGAGAGAAGCCTTACATAGTGAATTATCATCACAATTTACTTCATGTGGAAGAAAAACTAGACATAGTAGACATAGGGACATTCTTGTTTTTTTTTTTTTTTTAGCAACAATAATCAAATCAATAGTTATATTACTTTTTTATTTATTTTTCCTTGATCGAGTTTTCCATTGATTTTTTTAAATCTCATAACCCAACCCTAATTGCTATCGGGTTCTAAATTACTTTCTATAATTCGATCTTAAACCTTATAAGATCAAACCCTATAGAGTTTTTAACAGGTCGAATAGGTTGGATACCTTATTATGACTTGCCTGGTTACATCCCTATAGGTTATCTTAATGTTTTGAGTACAAATACCTTTTGTATATTGTAGTCGTAGTAATCTTCAACATCATTACAAAGAATATACTAAGTTTCTCTTGCTTACCTATAAACGTCTCTTACTTACTTGTTTACTTCACTCTTATTTTAACTCTTAAGTAAGGCTAAGTAGTAAGTACTCTCACTAAATTAGCTTGTACGTTATATCGAGTTAATTAGTGAGTCCTCGATCGCTCCTTGGTGAGTTACATCCTTGAAGCTGATTGTGGGTTTTGCTTCTTTACTTTCTATCTTAAGCATTTTGATCCTTGTTTTCAAGCTTTCCGTAAGTTTAGACCTACCTTTGATACGGTTGGCCTTGTTTGCTCTCGGCTTGACCTATCACACTACCTCCAAATGTTGTAAGTGTTTATCAAATATGGTGTTGTAAACTAGTATGTCATCAAAAAATACAATGGCAAATTTGTACAAATATGGTTTGAATATTCTATTCCTTATAGACTGAAATGTAGTAAGGGCATTATAAAAGCTAAATGTCATTGCCTTAAATTTGTAGTGTCCTTTGTGTATCCTAAATGTTGTCTTATCAAAGTCTTCTGGATACATACTTATTTGATGATATCCGGCTCTTAGATCCAATTTGGAGACTATAATAGCTCCATGTAATTGATTAATAAACTCATCGATAGTTAGAATGGAAAACTGATCTTTGATCGTAGCTTGATTGAGAGCTTAATAGTTAATATAAAATTGCCATGTCCCATCCTTCTCCTTAATTAATAATATAAGCAAAGAAAGGGGGCTTGTACTATGCTATATGATTTCTTGGTCCAACATTTTCTTGACTTGTTTCACATTTCCTCCTTTTGAAAATATGGGTACCTATATGGTTTCACATTAATTGGAGAGGCATCCTTGGATAGTTGAATGTGATGTTGTATTTCTTTAAAGGGTGATAATGATGAAGATGCCTTAAATGCATGATTGAATTTGCCCAATAGATGTTGTAAAGTATCATTACTAAAAGTATAGACAAAGAAAAGGGGCTTATATTGTATTAGATGATTCTTTGGTCCAATATTTTCCTAACTTGTCTCACAATTCCTCTTTCTGAAAATATGAGTACCTATATGGCCTCACATTAATTGGAGAGGCATCTTTGGATATATGAATGTGATGTTGTATTTCTTTTAAGGGTGGCAATGATGAAGGTACGTCAAATGTATGATTGAATTTGCCCAATAGATGTTGTAAAGTATCATTACTGATAGTACTTTCAAATGTGTTATATTGTATATTTTGAGCCACCAACTGATAACAACTAGCAATTGAGTCCATATTCATTAACCTCTTAAACTGTAGATGTGAAATCTGACTTACTTGTTTTAAGGCTACACCCTTAAGTTGCACCTTTTTCCCTTTATATTCAAATTCCATGGTCAATAAATCAATAGTGACCAGTCTTAGTTATTGCAACATTGCACTCCTAATTGCAACCATTGCACTCTTAAGACAATTTCTACCCCTTATATTGGTAATATAAAGAATGTATCCCTAAATACTACATCTTGGATGCTCAAGGGCACCCCTAATAGAAAAAGCATTTCAAAATTGATTTATCGAAGAATCAATTTGAAATACATTACATTTAATTCATTTTTTTTATGAACTAAAAAAGATGAAATATATATTAATCTTTGACATAATATATAGAATATATTTCGATTAATGGAAAGAAAGAATGTTTTTTTTTTCTCTTGATAATGTGTTTTTATCAAATGTAACTATTTTTTCATCAAATTTATCATAATTGGTAAAAAAAAGCATACTATGAATCTTATTTATCAGACTTGTCTCTATATCATTTTTTATGGAAGTTTCAACCATCTTTGATGGTGAAAATTTTATTTTGATCCAATGTAGATATCATTTGAAAATGAGTAGTTTAGATCATGGATACATAAGCATCCTTACCATACTGAAACGACTTCCATTGTTGGTATCAAACCAATTTCGATTTATATAAGCTAAATCTTCTAATTGATAATTAGGCTAAAGAAAGAATTTTAATTTAATTATTTTCTTTTTATCTTTATTAAAACATTTACTTTTATACAAGGTTTTACCCCATTTTTTGTTTTTGACGTTATTGCACATAACATTTCAAGTCCGTGAATTGCAACAAATTAGAATTCTTAATTCTCCATACCGTTTAGTGAACACTATCCTTTGCACTTCAATTTATTGCCATTTCCAAATCACATTAAATTGTGGACCTGGAAATACTGTTTGATTGAGTCTTCTTACTGCCCTTGTTTGAAGAAAATTGTGAGTACTTCCATTGTCCACTAAAATTACTACTACCGATCCATTTATATTACCTTGAAATTTCAAGGTTCGAGGCACCATGTTTCTTGACAATGCATGATAATTGATGGACAATGTAGTATCTGAAACCTCTTCATTCACAGGTTTAATCTCCTCTCCATTAAATTCTTCCCCAATCATATCATTCTCATCCTTACTTAATAGCAATAAGAACGTTGATTTACATTTATGATTTCGATAAAACTTTCCATTGTAATTGTAACACAGACCCTTTTCTCTTCTTGCAAGCATTTCAACTTTAGTCCATTATTTAATGGGTAATTTTGTGGTATTATTAAGGTTATTACTGGTTGAGGATAAGGATGGTGGTTTAGAAAATTGTAGTGAAGTTTTGGGTGTAGTAGTGGAGTTACTTTTAGAAAAGGATGAATTGGCGATCTTTGAATATGAAAAAGTGTCTGAAAATTTAGATTCATAAATCTTGGCTAAAGATATGGCTTGTCTAAGAGTTTTGGGTTTATTCGTCATCACCTCTCCTGATATTTGTCTTGAGACTTGATATAAAATAGCTTACAAGAAAATCATTTGACAGTCCTACTACTTGATTGGAAAGTGTCTCAAATTGAGTTTGATACTCACTTACAATAGTAACTTGGACTAGTTTGGAAAGCTTACATTGTATGCCTTCATATTCTAAAGGTCACAACCTTACTTCTAATTCTTTAAGAAAATCAGGCTAATTTGTCAAAAAGCTGTTACACTCTATCCATTAAAACCATTAGAGGGCCTCATCTTCTATTGTAAAAGAGGCAATTGTCAATCTTTGTTCCATAAACACATTATGAAAACCGAAAATCCATCCTCTCAGATCTATCCTACAAAATTTTGGAATTTTCAATTTTATGCCCTTTAACAATGTATCAGTTGGAAGGTAAGTCTCCAAAGAAACTGGGGAAGAATTATTATGTTGCTCCTCATTAGCAATCACATTTTTGTTTGCGTTATCAATTTTATCATTGATTGTTTGCATTAAATCTTGCAACAAAGTGGTAATGTTATAAATAGATTCTTGCACATTTGATCTAAAAGACTCTTACATTTGCACATGCATAACTTTTATTGATTCGGTTAATGAAGCTATACTATCTTACAATGATTTAATATTCGATGATTGATTACTGTTCTTTGATTGTGTCATGGTTGACGAGAGCACCAAAATGTTACAAGTCTACTGTTCAATTAAGGCCCAAGCTTACTCTTACATACATTGTAAAGACTCTACAAAGAAACCCTTACTTGATCTTTCTCAAAGGAGTATAAAAGCCTCTCTTTTCTTCTTTTCCTTTCAGATGCTACATGAGAGGTAAAGTGAAACCCTAACTTTTCCATATTCCTTTTGTATCTTGTTTATGGTATTTGATATGAACAGATTACTAACTTGATTATTTTAATGGTGTTTCTACTAGGTATTTTGGTAGTACTTTCAAGAATGACTAGGGGTCCTTTGCATTGAAGTACTAAAATTGCAGAAAAGGTCCCTTTTATTATTATTATTATTATTATTTTTATACTCGATGATGATTCTCTTAAGAAAGAGTAATCTGTTATAATATTTATGTGAGGACCTTATTTCTCTTATTTCTGTTTTATAATGACTAAATTGTGTATACAATTTATGTTTATTATAATCTATGAATAGAAAATGTAATTCTTCTACCACATAGGCACTTTGGTATTTCTACTAGACGTATGTATAACTTATATAATATTAAATCTATCTTTTTTCACTGTTGGTTGATCTATTCATTTTTATATTTATTTATTTTATATATTTAGGCTCGAGTCGCTTTGAACTCGGTTTGTCTCGAGCTTGATTTGTAAACATGTTAAGCTTAAGATCAAGATAAAGTTTGTTTACATGAATGGGTCAAGCTTAAACTTATAATTTTTGGGCTCGATAAAAGCACAATTCGGTTTGAACTCGATTGTTTTTAAACAAGTTCAGCTTGAACATTTAAAAATTTGGTTTGACTCTGGTTTGGCTCTTAAGCAGTTGGGTGGAAACTTGGGATCGACTTTAACGTCGAAAGGTATGTAATGATATAATAATTATATAGATATCTATAATATTAAAGGGTAAGAGCCCTTTTCAGTATCTTAAATACGTTAAACTTATTTTATTTTTTATTTGCCTTATTAACATTCCCAATTCCGATAAATAATTAACTTTCTTCTCTTCCGACTAAAGGAAAACCGTTGTACCCCACTACCCAACTATAATCAGTGAATGTTAAATACCAATGCAAGCTCGAATATCTCTTTTTCTTTTTTCCTTTCTTTTAACAAAATGATTTATTTTTATTCAAAGTGAAGAAAACACAAAACAGTTGAGTTTCCTGGTGTCACGATCCCCGTTCCGTTCCCTTTTCTTCCTCCTCACCCTCCTCACCCGACATCACCTCTCTCTCTATATATGTTCATACACATCCTGTGTTGCCGTGTTCACGCTCTCGTAGTATTTTCCATTGGCATTTCCGTGGTTCCCTTGATAAAGCAGAGCAAAAAAAAAAAGCCTCTCCAATTTTCTCTCTATCATTCATTAAGACATGGATACTACACAGCCACAGCAACACAACACCATCTCCACTTTAGTAGATGTATATATATTGTTTTCCTTTCCTCTCTGTTTCCCATTTTATACACACCCAAATAGCTTTCTTTTCTATTTGAAGTCACTTTTGGCATAATGTTTGTAGTGACAGCATCTTTTCTACCGTCGGCTTTTTTGTTAATACGGTACATAATATGAAGGTAATATTTGAGTAGCAGGTCACTTGCCAAGGCAACGATTTTGCATCACTCCCCACATCCTCACTATGGTTTTTATAGCTTATCTATCTTATGAGAATGAAATCTTTCGGATTGTGCTCGAAGTGATATATATCCTATCAATATCCATACTAGAAGTGATATATTATTGGTTGATCTGATATAATTAAACTTGTTAGCTTTTCAATTTTATATCTTCTTTATTGTGAAGTGTTAATTCCTTACATTTTTCACATAAAATCTAATTAGGACATCTAAAGATTATTTGCAGCACATAACTATCAGTCGCCACAATCAAATAAAATCTTTCTATAACAATTTCAAGTTTCACCCATTTTACTAAATTGACAAATAGTTAATGTTGAAGCAGGATATAAACTCTATGTAAATAATTTAAAATATATAAATTATATCATAATCTGTCCGCACTAGAACTTAATCGAACTCATTAAAAATATCTCATCCTTGGAAACCACGTCACACTCAAAAGTTTCCAAGAAAATGTTATTTCCTTAAAAGGTTTTTCTTTTTAAAGAGTAAGCAGAAGGATCAACATGCAACCTAATGAAATCAGCAAATGCATACCAATGCATATGTCACAAACTCATTAATAAGTCTCTTCAAAGACCAAATGCATAATCACTCAATCAATATGGAGCACCGACCATATAAATTTACTTTTATTCTCAATCATTCGCACTTAACATGAAATAGCTGTTTCTTCCATATTATATGACTGGATCAAGCCATTTGCGGCAATACATAGCACATGTATTCTCAATGATTGTACTGCTTCTTGAATCATTGGTACATAATGATAGCATATCTACAAATATATATGACATATTCCAAATAAGCAAAAATCTACTGCACAGTGACCAAAAAATTACTACATATGTTATTTATGTAGTATGTAAATAGTAATAAAATATTAATATATATAATAATGGAAATGATAGTTTCTAAATTAATTACCACTTGTGATTTGCATATTTTATATATGTCAACATATTATTGATATTTACAGACAATATATATATAACAAATGGTATGTACTACCCATTGAATATGTCGCTTTCCTTTCTTTTTTTAGTTAACTTTGATTTTAACAATGCTTTTTTATTGTAAAAAAAAATTCATTTATCCTATGAAACTAAAATTTTTATAAGTTTGTTAATAAATATTATACAATTAATATAATAGTGTAAGATAACAATTTGTTTATTTTTTTCAAACACATGATATGTAAATGTTATATTGATATTGTATCGATAATCTAATATAACCAAAAAAGTAATTTTTAATATATGTTTCTTATATAGTTATTACTTATATTACTGTATTAAATGTTAAAACAAACTATAGTAAAGTCTAACATGTAGTTGCTTAAAAGGACTATATAATATAGTCGCTTTTTTAACTGTTAATGGGTTCTATTTATTATAATTTATAGATGTGTACTGATGGATTTTAACTTGCAAGTTAGCCTGTTTAAAAAGAGGGGTAAATGAACTTAGTTCATTTAATCTGTGGATCAAAGTGAGTCATTTGGGTTAGCCAATTTAGCCCTCTTATGTCTTTAGCCATTGGCTAGTCCATTTAACCCACTTAAAAGGCAAGTTGGGGCAAAGTGTTTTTGACATCAAATAAGCTCATCCTGTTTAACTTACATACTATAGTGGGTTGAGATGGGTTAGCATATTTAACTAACTTGCATACCTTGCTTTTTAAGAGGGTTAGCATATTTAAATAACTTCTCTGAAGGCAGTTGGTAGTTTTTCTTATTGTTGATGGGCTTTATTTTTACTATAATTTAGGAAATTGCATTGAAATCAAGATCAAACTAATTAGTGAGTGGTGACTGTATCATATAGCCACTTTTCAGTGAATGCACTATAAAATCCCCCTACAAATTCATGGTTATCATGCCATGGGACTTAAAGTGCGACTACATTGCCACATATTTCTACCAATTGTAGAAATTTAATAGAATTATGCAAAAGCTCAAAGACAACTAATAATTTGAGAAGATACCTTTTTTATTAAGTGGGTTGCAATTTACTTAGAATAGTAGGTCGTACAACCCATCAAGTGCCCTCAACCCATGGGCGATTACTTATGGTCATATTTTTTAAAAAAGATAAACGAAAAAAAGTAAGGAAATTTGTCAAGTTATCATCTGGTTACGTAACCCTATTGAATTTCTACACTTTTTTTTTTTATAAAGTTATAGTCATGGGTAGTTACCTACGACTGAAGGGTAGGGTTGCATAGCCTTCTTGTAGTCGTGCTTAGTCATTTAGGGTCGCTTGGTGAGTTATGGCTCACTTATATTTTGGTGGTTAGATCTTTTTTTTCTTTTTTCTTTTTTTAACTTCTTGAGATTTTCTTTTTTTCTTTTTGTTTTTTGATTTATGTTTTAATTAAGTACAATATATAAATAGTTATATCATTCATCTTTTATTTTCTTCATTTTTTTAATTTTTTGATATTTTTTATATACATTAATATACATATGTAATTTGATACATTAATTTATTTGTATATAATTATACATTAATTTATGTATATTTATATCCAATTAAATACATTAATTTTTTTTTCTCTTTTCCCTCTTTTTGACAGTTAATATATATTTTTATTATCTTTTAATTTTTTTTATTTTTTCTTGCAATTCAATATATTTTTTATTTTTCTATTTCTATTTACGATTACATAGCCACATCATCACCAAATTAACTCCATGTCAATGTCACATGGAGGATAATGACCACATTAGCTTCACTTAACAGAATTCTTTGTTTAAAACTATTTAATGAAACATTTATTTCTTATTAAAAATTTTTGAGATATTAATCTTTTATTTAGATTTATCTTCAAAGGTTGATTTCCCTAGTGTAATTTTCCTCTTTTCTTTTAATTCTAAGTAGTCACTTATTGTTATTGAAGTAAGGCAAGAATTTTACGTCATCCTTGAATACTTAATATAATTTTTTCCATTAAAGTATTGCTGTATTTACAATTGAAAATAAGAGATTCACCTTTATCATTTGTAAAGGATATAATCCTCTGAGTATATATTGTATTTCAAGTTATATTTATATTATTAAAGCTGCTAGGGTTTAGGTAATTGCTATTTATATATCTCTCTCTTAAAATTACTTATTATCCTCTATTTAATATTATTTAATAAAAAAAATCAAAACATTCTATTAAAATTATAGATAATAGGCAAATATGCCACTTTTATCTTTTTCTTTTTCCTCCCAATCCTTCTTTCTTTCTTCCTTATAAAATCTTTTCATAAATCCCCATGATCTCCATGATCGCCTTCGCTCTCTCCTCTTTTTCTCTTACTCTCTTCCAACATTTCTCTCCATATTGAATCCATTTTTAGTCTCCCTCTTCAATTTCCTATATCTCTCTCTCTTCCACATATATCAAGCGACCTAAAAGGATATCACTAAGTAGATATATATTTAAATTTAAAATTATCTATGTAAAAATATTTTGAATCATATATAGATTATATTTTATGGTTTGAAGTTCAAATTATCAACAATTTTTTTTTTATTTTAGATAACTTTTTGAGAGGAATACATATAGTCGATCTATTTTTTTTATTACTTTCGGCAAATAATGAGTATAAATTGAGTGATTTAGCAATATGCGTAACTCTTTCTATTTAAAAATTAAAAATAACTTTTTTAATTATTTTTTTACTCATAACGTGGATATATCGTCTCTTAGTGTATATATATATATATATAATATCAATTGTAGAAATGAATAGATCAAGGTTTGAAACGATTCCTTATTTTATCGATTTGGTTTTCGGAAGTACTGCAATTAAGCTGCTTCTCTAGATGATGGCCTCTCCTGTGATCTTGATCATATATGCATGTCACATTTACGAACTCAGATTTTATCATGACCGACAAATTCAGGATGAACCGATTTTAAGTGCAAAGGTTGACGTAAAATATGCTTTGATAGTGTGTTTTTGGGCCTTCAATTTATACGTCGGCCCATTGGACAAAAACATGGATTGCAGATTGTTAAGGGTATTATATTGCACGTGTATTAGGTGTATTTGTATTATTTTGATGTACTTAAAGACTAAGAAACAATGGAATAAATATGGTTTTTTGTTTTTATTTATTGATTTCTTGTATGCTAGGACAAGAAAAGGGAAAAAATTGCAAACACCCCTAAACTTTGACCTAAGTTCACATTTAATCCTTGAAATTTTAAATGTGGCAAATTATTCCCTAAAATTGGATAAGTTGGCAATTCAGTGATTGTAAAATACTTCATTAACTTTTATTTTAGTGCAAAAATACCTCTTTAAATTTATTAATATGTATTTTGATATCTTATAAATTTTTACCATAAACTTTTTTTTGTAAAAATAGAAACGTCTTTTGCAACATTTGAAAATTTAGAGAGTCAATTCACATTTTGATGAAAGTTAAAGAAAATTATTTCAATAAAAGAAGAAGAAGAAGACAACATGCTATATCCTTTTCCTGATCTTTTCTTTCTCTTGTACCGGAAACAAAAAAGGATAGAATTTTATGGCCATTCTACCATAAAACCTATCCAACTTTTCCTTTTTATATCACGAATTTCTTTAAAAATCTGTACATGTCTGTATAAATTTTGCAAGGATATTTAAAGTTTACGATCAGACAAAACTAACCATCACCATAATCGGATAAAATTATTCTATAGCCATCTCAATATTCACCTAGATGAGGAAATCATTATAATATAATTTTATTTATCAACTTCTAAATTAATAATATTATACTTAGGCTAATTATTTGGATTAGTGGTAGGATCTAGATAATTAAACTTAATTTGGGATGATTTAGAGAGTTTTGGATTAGTGGGCTCTAGATAGGGATATTTCTAACCTTTCTCAATAAGTTTAAGCATTATTGGGCTCATAATATATAATTAGGTTTTATTATTCTTTCTTTAGCCCATCAAGGTTGCTAACCTTAATTAATCTCAACTATTAATAGTCCATGAAATCTAATGGCAATAATTACTTATTAATCATTATAAAATACATATGCATACCACTTATGAAGAAAGGGCTTTGAACCTAGCTCTCATAATATGCATCCTGTCACTAAACATTAGGCTTCTTGAGATTATTTATCTAGCTTCTCTTATCCTTCTCTACATCACCCTTTTTTTCTTTGTGCTATTGCAACATTAATCCCTTCATATTCACGTGAAGTGTGTGGATACATGGCTGCATGCATGTGATGCATATAACAGACCTTTGCAACTACATTTTGATGACTTCATTGGGAAATAGTGATTGTAGAGACATGATACCTCTCAAGAAGAAAACAATTGGCACGTTTGATACTACATCCTAAGAGCTTGATACTAATATTGAGCTTACTAAGCAGAATCTACTCCCACCACTTGAGAATACTAACGAGGACTATTTAGTGCTTGAAGCTCTTCTAGATCTCATACAGATAATGTGAGCAATGTAGGAACCTATGGAGGCTTTAAGCTAGTTCATGGCTATGTTCTAACATATCCTCACTGAGATAATTGCCACTGCTGCTGTGCAATAAGGTATGGCTTTGTCGAATCTTGTAGTTGCTATGCAATCGGGTGCCACTACTTCAGCTCAATGAGCTAATTCTCCAGTTGTTGAGGAAGATCTCCATAAAAGAGGAGGTGATAAAACCCCTCCACTAGAACCTCGATAACAATAGACCCCTACAACAAAGAATGTAAGAGTTCAGTTAGGCGACTCTTCATCCTTATGCATGCTTGCTCTTTCATTTAATCTTACCGTCCTAAATCTACTTCTCATCCTGATGGTAACCCTGCTTCGCCACCAACGTCCACAACCTCTACTCCAAGGACTTCTTTATAAAAAGGAAAAACTTGGGTGTTTATATAAAAGAAATATAAGTTAGATCGTTTATGAGAGTACCAGAGTTGAAACTCCTTGCGAGATCAATTGATTCATGGGAAACCATGTATAAGCTATTATTGGAGAAATTTTTCTACACTTAAGAATGAGTCATAATTACGGACATGAGAAGAACACAACAAAATCTGAAGGAAGATTTGATGAATTATATAGAACGCTTTAAAGAACGTGTCCTAAACATCCAAGATGTGTGTGATAAAAATGAATTAGTGTAGATTTGCATTCAGAAGATGTTCACTAAGTATGTCGTCCACTTGGAAAACCTTAACTTATGTTCTTTCTTTACACTTATCAAAACTATCAGAAGGACCAATAACTTTAGTGCACGGCAACAGATGAAATGAAGCTTGCTTAATTTAGGGTTATCTAGGACGAGTTAACTGATGGGCCTAAGGCCAACAGTCTTCTTCATGAGCACATAAGCTTATCGAAGAAAGGTTAGATGCGGAGGATTGGTTTGATGATCTTTATTTTGAGCTCATCAAGTCAACTCTTCCTGAATTATCCCAAATATATATGAGGTTCACTAAGCCTAGTAGCTCAATGAGTTGAGTCTAAATAAATAATGTAATAAATTTCAGCCCTCTATACACTCATATTTTCAAATTAATAAAATAAGTTAATCTTAATGCACAATATATTCTCTAAGCAAACATTCTTTTAACATACAAAAGATAAAGTACCAAAATATCATAATCACTCCTCCCTAGATCTAACTTGAATTGCTTATTAAAATTAGTGCAAGCTTTGAAATTAAAATGCACCTTAAGGTCTTCATTTTTTTTTTATTTTTTATTTTTATTTTATATATTTATAGAAGGTAAGCAAAAAGCATAATAAATAACCTAAACAAATCATTAAAAAGAGCATATCAATTATAATATAAGTTAATATAGTTATCATTGATTGAGAAATTGACCAATATGGTTAATATAGGTTAGCAATGATTAAAGAAAATATAGTTATGAAGATGATGAATTTATGGAACACTAATCAAGATTTCAAAAGATGGAATTAAGGTGAAAGAATTGGTTTTGACATCAAAGAAGAGTGAAAGACTTGACTTGGATTGGGGTAGGGTCAACTTAAGGCTTAAGCATGATCAACCTGAGCTATTTTGGAAGACCATTAGGGACTAGTTGACTTTGTTCCATCAGTCGACCTCTAAGTCAATTGAGTAAATTTTGAGTTAAAATTTGAGAGAAATCTAAAATTAAGCCTAAGAAGTAAGATTTATGTTATACAAATTTCCAATTGATTTATTATATACTAGGAATCAAATTGGAGCTAATAAAAGTTAAGTAAAGTCGAGGAATAAGGGTTACTACTTGTGTGCTATATATAATATAATACATATATATATATATATTCTGTAATTTGTTTGTTGTCAATTGCTTTTGTGGCATGATGGATGTGTTTTGTTCTGAAATCTTGAAATTTTTGGATTCAACATTCTACATAAAGTCATGGAATGAATAAATTGTCATAATCGAGGTTATGGAATCTTTGAACTCAATGTTATATGAGGTGTAAGAATCTATGGATTTAAAATTATGTGATCATGGGATCTCTAGATTATCCTATTGGACGAAAAATTTGGCTTTAAAGATTGAAGTATTCGTGAATCATGACTTATAAGAAAAGTTAAAACTTTAACCTTTGATTGTTGTCTGCATTTGTGTATGTCCGTGCAGTACATCCATATTGGGTTTCACAACCCACTATTGGAGTTTAAATTACAGATTCAAATAATGAGGACATTTAGAAGTTTCAAACTCAATCGTTTTTGGAGGTGGGGATTGCGATCATGCGAGCGATGGCTATGAGAAGTAGTGAACGCTATTTGAAACTAAAAAATCAGAGTGGTGACAAAATTCATATTTTGAATTTTTCTCACAATTTGGTATACTCTTAGAATATTCAGCTACAACTACTAAGCTTAAAAAAATTCTATACTTGAAAAATTATGGAGATTTTACAAATTTAAAGTTTGTTTGTGATATTTAGTTAGTTTCTTAGCGTTATATACTCTTGCTGTGGTAAAAACATCGGGCAAAATGGTTGCACCTCGGTCTCGATATGTGACCTGTAATTTTTAAGGAAAAAGAAAGTTATTTTTTGAAGTGAATATTAAAAGTGGGTTAGCTTTCGATTAGATTTGTTTTGTGCTTTTCATCATCTAATTGTAACAATTAAACATTTGTAATGAGAAGTTTTGACTCCTATCTAACTAATTGACTTAATAGGTTCAATTCAGTTCCTCTATGAATCTGTCAAGTTTTTTTAGGTTAAAATATATTATTTTTTCTTGGTACACTCATTTGCTAAAAAAAATAAAAAAAGGAAAATGTTTTCAATTTTCAATTCTCAAGCATTTAGGTAATTTTAATTACTTCATGCATAAATATAAATTATATTATAATATTTTTATTCACCTAAGTTCGATTTCGATTCAACCTAGGTTGACTCTCTCGAATTTTAAACCCTTCTTCCGGTCTAAGTTTGATAAAATTGCATGGAGTCGATGGTCAAAATTAAATTGTTCATGAACCTTCAACTTAGGAAAGGAAACAAGGATATGATAATTAGACAATGGCCTATATTATTTGGTATACGACAATAGATTTAAATAGAATCTTTGCTTCGCATTTCCTTTCTACATGTTGGAAATATATTTAAAAAGTAGAATCATGATTTTATGAAATGAACAATTCCTGCTTTAATGAGGAGTTTGATTTTGCCTTTGCAAAAGCGGATTCATGATTTTATATCGCCTTCATTAGTTAGGATTAATTAAAATTACTTATGTAACTTTTAAAAATGTTATGACATATAATAATTAATGACATATTTAACAAATAATACCATTTGTACTTTTAATATCATTTCATTCCACTCTTTTCCACAAACATTTTCAAATACAGTATAGTCTTCGTTTAATTCTATTCTATTCTAATTTATTCAAATTTAGATCTTTCCTTTGTGTCAAAAGTGATATTACGGTTTTTCAAAGAGTTATATCAGGAGAATTATAATTGAGGGGATTAAAGTTTGAGGATAAGTTTAAATAGAGAATTAATATTTTGAAAAATATAAATAAGGGATCAATATTTCATAAAGTGGTTTAAATAAAAGATTCATAATAACCAATCTATAAAATTATTTAAACCATTTTGTGAAATATTGATTATTTATTCGAACTATTTTATAAAACGTTAATATCTTATTAGAAGTTTTTAAAAAGTTAATTCTCTACTTGAACTTAACCCCAAACGTTACTATTGTTATTCTCTCAAGTAATATTCTTTTAATGAAATCGTATAAATAACCGATCCCATATATGTATAATTTTTTCACTAAAATCATCACCAATATTACCTTACATATCAATATTCCATTTTCCTTCTTGTAAATAAATTATGTTGGCGTTTATATGTGCATACTTGGTTTAGGGCCAAATTTCATCATCATTTTATACAAAATAGACAGGAAAAAAAAGGGGGTTTCCTATGAAGGAGAACGTTTACACCAGCTTTGACAAAATTTATGGTGAACCAATGGTAAATTTCTGAAACATGAACTTACCAAAAATAAAGAGAGCCAGAAACCAGAAAGCTTGATTCTTAAAGTTCATCACCTTCTTCTAGTGATTTTTCTCCTTACTTGCTATATAGAAGGCTCAGTGTACAATGAAGTAAGAACGAAGAGTTGGTGAAAAAAACAACATTCATCTAAAAAATGCTCTCTAACTTAGCCCCCCTTCTTTCCCCTTGCATCTCTTCTCAAAAAAAAAAAAGAAAGAAAGAAAAAAAGGTTAGAACTTAATCAATTCCATGACCCGATCGAAACTCATTCACCCTCCTTTCCTCGTTGGATACGTATAAGCCTCCACCACAGTCATCAGCCAATTGGAAACAGTCAGGCCATCAAAAAATTGAACAAATACAACGGAGCAAAGGCAATGAGCGTCACGTAGAGGAGACAGATAGGAAGCCAAAATCCTATCGTGATGCCATTGCCACTATGTTAGCAGACGCATATGCTAAGAGTTTTCAACTTACTGAAAATAGTGAAGAGACGAATGAAGACTACGACTCAGAGGATGAAACTGGGAATGTGAAACCAGCAAACAATGATGAAAATATCCTTGAACAACTACCAATTGAGTTGCAAAACTAGATCTCACAAAACTAGAAAAACAAGTGACACGAAAGCTATAAAAAACTTCCTCATCATAAATGTAATTGGTCCAACAGTCAAATACTCAGCCCTATACCGGCAATTGAAATCCATGTGGAAACAGGTAAATGACTTTTCACTTATCAGTCTTGGCATGGGTTATTACACAGTCTCTTTCCAAACAATGGATGGTCTGCAATTAGTAATTCGTATTCAAGCACTTCCTTACAATTCTAAATTAAACCCCCATGGTTAATGAGGAAGCCAACCCCCAAAATCTCGTTAAAATCACTGACAGAAGTGAATCATTACATCCTAACAGTGACGAAAAAATCCCTATCGTCTTTAAATCTCACCCTCGACAAGCTCAAATTCAAAAAGACCCTCGAACGCAAATCACCACCAGTCAAGAAATCTCCTAAGCAGAAATTCAACCATGAATCGAAGAGTCAATTAGCAATGTCACTCAAATTACAGCGTCGCAATTCTCACCTGCCGTGGCTGTCTCCACCCCTGAGACTGCTGAATGTGCCCTTCCTCAACGGATGGATACGCACATTGATGGAGCTTTATCAGCAGACTTATATGAACGATCGCCTAGTACCAGTAGAGCAGACGCTGCAAGTGAGGTTTTATGTAACATCCGAGCATGGCAAGCAAGTCTGGAGAAATGGAGTAATGCTGTGGACAATCAAGGAATACATAGTGACTATCCCAACGTCTGTGCCAACCCAGCTGATGCACCCAGATCTGATTTTACAGCAGTGGGAAATGACTTGTGTGACCGGAGTTTAGTTGTTGTTTGGACATCACAACTTTGAGCCAACCCCCTCTCTGATTCTAGCGACCTTTTGTATGATAAGGCAACTGATAAACTCCCTAACCTTCTACAGCAAGGAGGAGGCGGTGACACTACTCCTATGCGACACTCGCCCGGAGACATTCCATTTGGAAGTTAGGAAGGTACTGGAGCTCGCTTCTTATACCCAGTGTTACCAGCTCGCAAAAACTTTGATGGATCCCGAAGAAGTTACAGCATCACAAAGACCAATAAAAGTAGTGGCATGGAGTATTCGAGGAGTGTACTCACTCCATAAGGTTAACGCTGTCAAGGAACTACTTTTCTATGACCGTCCTGATATGTTGCTCTTAGTTGAGAGAAGGCTTGACGCAGTAGGAGCGTATGAGCTAACCCATTATCTCCCCTTTGATGGCCTAATTTGTTCTGAGGTAGATGGTGGGCGTGGTGGTCTCTTGCCGCTCTAGCATGAGAACTCGCTGGAGGTTAGCCGTATCAACCGTCCCTTCAAGAAATTCCCGTTTTGGTCCAAGTTAGGAATTCTAATTCCCTCTAGTACTTTACAACTACATACGCGAATCATAACGAGTACAATAGGAAAAACTTATGGCTCACTTTAAGGAAGTATCATAGTTAGAAGCCATGGTGCCTTCTTGGTGATTTTAATGAGATACTTCATAGGTTAGAAAAAGTGGGGAGGTGCTCCTTTTCCCCTGAGAAAAGCTGAGGCATATAGTACCTGTATGTCAGACAACGGTATGATAGACTTAGGCTTCGTAGGCCTAAATACACTTGGTCGAATAGGTAAAGAATTTTGAGCCTTATCCAAACACGAATCGACAGGGGTTAGGCTAACTATGCTTGGAAAAACCTATATCCAACTTCCTTAATAAGACATTTTTGGGCAAATCCGTATCTGATCATTGCCCACTTCTCTCGCTAACCTGACCAGTGTGGACCATAGAGAAACAAAACCAACCTTTCGATTCCAATCAATATAGTTAGTACACCATACCTTCAACAGCCTAGTTAACCAAGTTTGGGCTAGAAACAATGACAACCTGTTAAAAATCCTCCTTGACTTCCAACAGGCACTAAAGGAGTGGGGTTATTTAGTCTTTGGCTTCCTAGGGACAAGGAAAAATGAAGTCCTTAAATAACGCAGAGGAGTGGAATTAGCCTTAACCATTTGGCCCACTCAAGAAGTCATTTTTCAGGAGCAAAATTTAAGAGCCTCGCTTGAAAATATACTTAATCAAGAAGAATATCTTTTGAAGTGGAAATCATGACAGAAGTGGGTAAACGATGGGGAGTGAAACACCAAGTATTATCATGCCTTGGTTTTAGCAAGTAGATCAAAAAACAAAATGTGGAACATTTAAGGAATTGGTTGATGGATCCAATCCTTCTTAAAGAGCACATTCATAAGTACTTTTACAATCTATACACCACTTCAAAAGTTCAGTTTCTTAAAGATAATAAGATTCTTGATAACCTTCATGCAGGACTTAATTTTTCAACTAGACCTTCTAAAGCCACTTACTCCTGCTGAGATTAAGAAACCCTCTTTAGTGTTGGTTCCTCTAGATCACTTGGTAAAGATGGGATACACTTTAAGTTTTACAAGAAATGTTGGCTATCTGTTAACGATTCGGTGATTTCCTTAGTAATGAAAGCCTTTGAAACTCAAATTATCCTTCCAAGCATTAATGAATCTCTTATAACATTAATACCAAAACAGTTAGGTGCTAGTCAAATTACGCACTATAGGCCTATTAGCTTGTGTAAGACAATTTATAAAATCATAACCAAAATTCTAGTTAGGAGACTTCGATCCCATCTAGACTCTATCATTCATCCAACAGAAGCAAGCTTCCAATCAGGAAGAAGCGCTTCAGATAATATCATCTTATTGCATGAAATCTTACATTCAGCAAGAAGGAAAAAGGGGAAACAAGGAGTCATGATCATATAAAGCTTGATTTGGAAAAAGGCTTTTGATAGAATAGATTGTGACTACGTACTCAATGCACTTGAAACCTTAAACTTTCCCAGACCATGGATTAAAATCACAAAATCTTGTCTGTCCTCAATTACAACTCCTCAAGTTGCTGTTAATGAGGAAATGTTGAAAGCTTCCAACAATCTAGAGGGATCAGACGAGGTCATCCTATATCACCATATTTATTTATAATGGGAATTGAATTTCTAAGTTGATCAATAGAGAAAGAAATGAGTGAAGGGAACTGGAAACCCATTAAGCTTAGGATCTCAAACATTAAACTATCTCATCTCCTATTCGCTGATGATGTTATTCTTTTCTCGGAAGCAAGTCCTTCTTCAGTCAAAGCAATCCTATGGACATTAGAACTATTCTAACATTGGTCAGGTCTTAAAACTAATCATTCAAAGTCCTCTGTCCTGTTCTCTATTAATACCACAGCAGAAATGAAAGATAAAGTGTCTCTTATTCTCAACCGGAAATGCAAAGACTCCCTTGCAAAATACTGGGGATACCCTATAGGCAAAGGACTCCAACCAGAACATAAGGGCTTTGATGAACTCATAAGAAAAATTCACTCGAAGTTAGCAGGTTGGAAGGGTAAGCCTCTAAGCCCCTTAATGATGACTTAGTGGGTTTTAGCGTTTCCCAATTCATTTTGGACCATTTAAGTCCATTTCATCTTAATAAGAGCCAAACTAATTGCCACTTAAATATAGCATCTTCCTTCAATACAAAAGCATTACACATAGACATGATACACTTTGACAGTTCAAGGAACTATGAATGGATATGGAAGCTGTTAATCCCTGTTAAGTTAAAGCTATTCTTATGGCGAATTTGTTTTAATGCCTTGCCTGTGGGAACTGAATTAGCCAAGCGGAAAATATGCGCTGCTGGTGTTCAGCTGAGAACGAAAACTTAATGCATGTGATTCTTTTATGTCCTTTTATTAAAGACTTCTTAGATCACATGCAGTTCGACTTGTCTCAAGAGTTAAGCTTAGGAAAACGGTTAAGAAATGAAAGTCACAGTTATAACTGTGACAAAAGTAAGCCGAATGTCCCCAAAGGAATTATATTGATTTACTTCCTGTGGTTGTGCTGGAAAGAAAGAAGTAAAATTGTCTTCATAGGCCATTCTAGCATGAATTATACAGGAGTGTCATGGTAATCTGTAAGTAGTTTAGCAAATGAGTTTTGGTGTAATAATGTCTTTAGGAAAGCAAAATACAAGCAAGAAAGGACCTTAGATGTCACTTGGAAAGCACCACAACAAGGATGGTTGAAATTTAACACTGATGCTTCATTGTACATGAACAAAGCCACTGTAAGTGGTGTTGTGCGAAATGACAAAGGACAATGGATTGTTGGATTCGCATGTAATCTCGGTGAAATCGACATACTCTGTGCCGAACTATGGGGGCTTTGGTGGGAATTGAAGATTTGCAAGAACATGGGTGTGAAAGAACTGGAAATACAAATGGGCTATAAAGTTGCAGTAGGGCTCTTGCATGATCACTGCAAGCCATCTAATTTTGAACCTTCTGTTTTAATCTTGTGCAGGGAAAAGATCTCCCAAGTTAACTCGGTAGTAGATAAGCTAGCTAAAGAAGTAAGGTTGATGCCAGGAAATTAAGCTCTTATGTTTGTTCCCCCCACAGGGGACTTTGAATCTGTTATGAAGGAATGTACTCCCCTTAGCCACAACTAGGAAGGCAATGGCAGCAACTGCATGTAATAGAGGCATGGACCTCACTTTCGGTGTGACTAGGGGAATGCCCTTAATGCTTGCATATGAACATAGCTTCCTATAAATAATATATATGTGTCTTTGCTACCATAAAAAGGCAAAAAAAAAAAAAAAAAAAAGAGGGTAAATTTGTGTTCTGGAAGTGGGAATTTCAATTTAGGATAGTGGATGATGTGGATGACCGGGACAGATAGACTTCATCAAGGAATGTATTATTTACTTTAGGACTAATATAATACAGTCGGTACATAATATATAAATATTAATAAAGTTTTAATCTAAAAAGAACTCTTTATCATTGTCGTGTATTATTGAAATTTCCTCATCAGTCTACATAAACTAATAAATCGTTTTTTCATCCTTTAATTGGCGTTGCAGCTCTGTACTTTTGGACCGCGCGGACTGACTTCGTTTACGCGAGCGCTCAATCGCATCAAAATAAATAGGGAACGGGAAAGGGCTGCGCGTAATCATAGGATTTTTCATGTCGTATCCCCCGGCCCATTGCATTCCGTACAGCGTCTGCTCAATAGCAAATTAGATAGAATTGTTTGAGCTAATGATAAGTCTCGAAGTGAAGTCCTTTTTTATATCATTTCCATACTATCCTCCCATCCCTCTATGTTCATTTTCATACCACTCGTCCTATACCACATAAAACAAGAGATTCACATTGTAAGTATATCTATCGAATTCTTGAATATTTAGTTTCTTATTTAACGAATTACATGAAAAATGATATTATTTGAGATTTCCAAAATTTTGAATCGAGAAGATTTCGAGAATATCTTTTGCTTCTAATTTCTAACTCTATACGTAAACATGCTACGGATCATTTTGCTTTAAGTGTATTCTTTTTTTATTTTTTCTTTTCTAGCCAGTGCTTTAAGTATGTATTCTATCCTGTAATTATAACAAGATAATGGGTAAGAAGGTGTTGGCCAGTTGGCCTCCGTATTATTGTGTTTTAGATCTTTGAATCTTATATCACATTTGCTAATTTGTTGACACATAATCTATTGTGTTGATGATGCAACGTATGTCATTGAAAGTTCTTTTTATTTCTCTAATAAAATGTTCCTTATAATGGAAAGAAGACAAAAAAAAAGGCTATATATATACAAGGCTACCAAAGAATACTTAAGAAATCTTAAAATAAAGTTCTAAAATATTAAAAAGGCTTGTTAAAAGCTTTAAATTCAATTTTTCAGGCTTAAAACAACATTAATTGGGTTCTTCCAAATTATCTCATTATAGAGTTTGGAAATCCCATTTTGGAAACATATTATAATAATAAAAAAAATTGTTCATAGATTAAAAGTTATTTCAATTTTATCTATGACTGGAAAACCAACTTATTTTCAACCCATTTTATTATTTGGCTTGTCCACATCAGTTGAGCACTTGAAGTAAAAATTATTATATGTTCAAGATTTATTAAATTTTCTACAATATTTTGAGTGATAGATTATATACTTATTATATTTATTGAATTATTAAAGTCCAAACAAATATAAAGACAATAAAAATTAGAAAATAATAAATAGAATAAAAAAAATATAAATAAAAATTAGATAATCAATTTTCTAATAATATATAGTAAGGGCATTCTATACTATGAATTTTAGAAAGAGAATTTACTCTATTTAAAATAGAGAAGATGATAGGTTGGATAGCAGGGTAACAACAAATGGACCCCATCGTTGGCTTGGCAGGTTTTGAACGTCACTATTCCAAAACTAACATAAAACTTTGATTTCATTTGACTCTTTTTTGGAAAATGGATAAATTTCAAAATTGAATTAAACACGAATATCTAACACATATATTTCTATCTAAAAGAAAAACAGACAAATATATTTCTATCTAAAACAAGAACGGAAAAAAAGAAGAAGTGATTGATAACATTCTGATATCAAAGGTATATGGAGGCAATTCGTGATAATGAATTTGCATCTTATTTATTATAAGTTTTTTTCCCTTCTTCTTTTGTCCTTAATGGATGGTCAATAAGGAGAGGCAATAACAAAAATAGATCTAAAAAGGGTGTTGATTATGCAAAAATATCCTTTGCTCTCTCTGCATGTAAGTTTGGACACATACAGTATAAATAAGTTAATTATAATATAGATAAGCGTGAAGTAGCTCACGTATAAACCAATTTATCAAATGCGCAAATACTCTGTTTGGATTCCACTTATAAGGATGTGACATTTTGTTTTTTTTTTTTTTTTTCAATTTTCTAATATCAATTTTAACATTTAGGATATTTATTTTGTAATATTAAACTCCGATTGATTCGGGTGCTGTTTAGACCAACTTCATTGTTGGTTGCTTCTCCTACGTGGAGGAACTCCCAAAAGTTTTTTTTTGGGATATTGTCACGACTCGAAAAGGTTAATCATGATAATCGCCGAAAATCATACAAAAGACTATAGATTGATTTCTCTCTCAATCGATAACCTTTCATACGATATATAAGATTACTATTATAACTAACAACCTAAAGTTAGATATGTATAAGTAATATAATTTCATGATAATAATAACTATTTAATTATAAATAACATGTATATATATATATATATATATATTACAGATGAGAAAATAATAATAACTCATATAACAAATTGTTGACACATTATATTACATAATAATAAGGTTCAAATATGAATACAATAACAAAAGTCTACTCTTATTGCAAATTTTACTCTCACATCTGCTCATTACAGTACTACTAACCTTTGGCATACGGTAGCCTGACTCAGTAAATAGGTAGGTCTCCAAAAGTAAACTATAAGGTATAAGTTAACTAGTTTAGTGAGATAATTCTCTCAACCATACAACAAACAAGTTATACAACAATTTAATTCAATCAAATGAATGCATAAATAATCAGTATATCATACAAATATATGTAGGTGATTAGGTATTATATGCAACTCGTATTCAAAATATAATTGTATGTCCATTTACAGTTTTTTCATAATCGAGTTCTACGTATAATTCTAAATGAAGGTCTCTAGACTTAACCTTTAACCAGGCAATTAGCATCTCTAACGCCTAGTGATCTTGTGGGTCAGAGGAAGATCATATTGTACATGTATATTGTACGAAATACTATAATAATAAATAATCAACCATGGTATGACCTCTCACTACCTTTGTGTAATGTGACGACTAGAATTAGTTATGTAGTACATGATTATACGTGTTTTGATTTAATTCATTAAAGTCAGATAATATTAAGTTCTTTTATTTAGTGATTAATAAAGTTACAAATAGATTAATTCTTATCAAATTTACTATGTAGCAATAGTATATTATTATACTTTAAAGTAAATTCATGATTAACAAACAATATCATACACAAACAATATCATACACAAACATAACCCAGCTCTACATAACATTTAATTATTGATAATAATTTATATTTATTAACTACATACACAAGCAAGTATGGAATTATTAAAAAGAACTAACTTGGCCATGCTCAAGTCAAGAGTCGTAGTAGTTAGATAGCAAATTAGGATCAAAATCGTGATTACATGACAATAAGGATTACGAAAAGTAGAAAGTTTGGGAATTAATAACTAAATTAGTATTGTAATTTGTATTATTTACTTAATTTAGATATTGGTTTTTGTGAAATTATCGATTCGAGTTTTTTATCGAATCGTGTATAAATTTTTCGATTTAGCTTAAATCTTTATGAACTTATAGTTTATTTCGATCGTTTTCGAGTGTGCTTTCTCGAAGCGGGGTCCCTTTTGAATATTGTAATTCGTAGTTTTGACTGTAATATAAAAATATCACAAAGTTCATCATTTTGATTTAAATAATTATAAAATATCAATTTAAGCTTTTCTTAATATAATTATGATTTAATAATTAATTATATCGTATAATTTGTAATTTTCTTATACTTATTTTTTAGATTTAATATTTATTAATTCATTTTTTTTCTACTTTATTATTTTTCTAATTAATTAATTATTTATTATGATTATTAATTTATGAAAATTACTTAATTATACTTAAGTGATGACATGGTAGTATATGGAAGTGTCACGTGTCACCCTTATGGATTTTTCATATTTTCTATTATTTTCCTATATTTTACGGTATAAGTATATATAAATACTTATTATTATATTTTATTNATTTAAATATACTCGTATTTTTATGTATATGATACTATTCATATATGTATATTTATATGTGTAATATACTTTATGAATTAAATTATTTTAACTTTAATTATATACTATATACTATATGTATGGGTATAATATATACATATTTATATTTTATATACATATGTACCTATACGGTTGTATTATTATATATGTATATATACAAAAATACAAAATACTATTAATAATATACATACACATACATACCTAAACATCACGTCTTGCCCTTATACATATATATATATATATATATATAATTTTTATAAAATGAAAATACTAAGTATAAATATACATACATATACCTATTATATGCATATACGTATATATATTATTTATACATACATATATATACTGTATAATATAAAGTATTAAGTATATTACATACATATATGTATATTTACATCTATACATAAAGGAAATACGAAATATATACATATGTATATATATACGAAAAAACATAATACATATATATACATGTCATATACGTATATTTACATCTATACATCATATAATAAAATAATTACTATGTACATATACACATATATATACCAATTTACACCTACATAATATATCTAAAAAAACACTATGTACATATACATATATATACATAATCACGTGTACACATATATACATAAGGAAATACATAGTGTATGTATTAAGATCAATGGAAAGCGTGGCATGAAGGATTTGGCTTATCAAAGTGAGTACGCATTTTTGTTGGATTGCTGTATGGCGACGTGACCAATAATGTAGACCGCGTGCTGGCTTAGAAATATTTTAAAAAGTATTTAAGATTTATTGATGAGTTTACATGCTGTGCTATTGGGATTGCAATCGCTTAATAGATGGTTTATGTTATTTCGATAATGGAATCCTGAATATGTATTCTTCTTTGATGTTAAAATGTAAGCTATGATTATCTATTTAAGCTCTTACGGCGTGAGTGGGTATTTTGACAGCATTTCATGATTTTAGAATGGAAAATTCACTTGCATCTCTTATCATCTTTAACCTATAGACTTTAGACACAGTGCCTATAACACTCCAAAACTTGGGGAATCATATCCTGTCGTATGTTCCTATAATCTATTGACACGTCAAGCACCTAAGATTTACTTTTACATATCTAGGATGGTATAGGGAGGTGGTGTTCGGATACTTGCTACATTCTATAGAATTTTGCATATTACAGCACACACTCAACCCCCTGTACACAACTTTGCTTTTGCCGTTTTCGCTACTCGATACTGCCAAAACCATATTCCAACAAAAGAACACCACCACACCAACCTTAACTGCAAACAATCGTCATTTCAATAAAAATCTCACGCCGATCATAGCATCATTATACATAAAACAAAGAAATCATAAGAACAAGGTGCTAAATTGGATTGTACTTGTTAAAACTCGGTTCTAGCGTACCTATCTTTGTAAGAACATAGTAAGACACATGTAAGACCCCTACCAAGTCATTTTTCCTACTACCTTATGTGGAAAAATGAAATTCCTTAAAGGATAAATATCAAACTCAAAGGATAACCACTAAACCACCTTATCTTGATGTAATCTGCCTTTTATAACATTTTCACCACATAGGATCCACTGTAGAACACTCGAGAAGGCCTCTAAAATTCATGCTAGTGTTGTCTTACATGAAAAAGAGAGGTTCCCTTAAAGAGAATTCTAAAACCATACACTAAAAGGGTGTTCCTTAACCTTACCAGTAATTCCCTTATATAGATCTTGCTTAGATTTGTTGCTTTAGCCTCCTATCATCATGAATCACACAAAACATTAAGGACTAGCTGTTGTAAGCAATGGAAAGAGGAGTGAAAAGGGTTTCCAAAAACCTTAGCGACCCTTTATATAGCTAGGGTTTGCGAATCTTTTTCCATACCTAAAATACCCTTACTTAACTTTTATAATACCATTTATGCCCTTATCTTAACTTGTGATATATTAACACTTTATTTTATAATTTTATCTTATTCTATGCTTTTATATTTTTCCATGGTTTAAGTTTTACAGTACCCAGTTGTGAGTGATGACTAAGAGTTTCTTAAATGAGTACTGACTAAGGGTTTCTTAGATGAATTAGGTTTTGTTTATTATATGGTAAGTTTGTGGTGCAATTTGAGAATCAACCTGATAAGTTTATGTTGCGATCTATGAATTAACCCTGCAAGTTTGTGGTCAAAATCATTAAATTAATTTAGTAAGTTTAGGGCATGATCTTTGTATTGACCCGATAATGAGCGACCTTCTAAGATTGGTCCCTTAGGTTTGTTTATTTATGGTTAGAGAAAGGTAAAGTCAGAAGTGTAAGTTGACTCATTGTGTTGTTGAGCTGAATGATAATGTTAAGCTTGGAAATTTATGGGTTAGGGATATTGATACGAACCAATCCAAGGATTGACAAGACTGGTTGTAACAGTAGATCCAAGCTTATTGAAAGCTTAAAGAACAAAATGGAATTACACAAAAACAGGAAATGTAATTAAGTAAACCTTCCAATAACTTTATGGATATGACACACTAAGGAACTTTTGAGGACTCATGGCTTAACTTGATATGATGCAAAAACAGATCTAATGAGCGTACTCGTTACCTAGCCTTAGTTAAGAGTTAGGAGATAATAGGAATCAACTCCTTGGATCAGTCATGTACAACTGAGTTAGAGGACTCTAAGGATTCATACGGAGGATACTAGCTCGAAGCCTTATCTTGGATGAGGATTCTTATTTCGACCTCTACCTTTCACTTTACTGCCAACCTAAGCACTAAGCTCTCATAAGTGCCTACATAGTTTTAGAGCACTCGAGTGGACGTGCCAACTTGCTGAGCATGTATGCCAACTTGTCAAGTAATCATACCATGAACTAGATAGTATTCGAGTAGACCAACCTCGAACGTTTATCTAAGTAAACTAACATTCGATGTCAGTCTAAGCTGAGTTATAAGATACCAGACTTGAAGGGAATCTAAACATCCTTGAATGAATGAGCTTTGACTTGAACCAGATTAGGTCGGCTCTAACTGTAGAATTAACTCCACTTTATCCGAATTGTATTATATTCCAAGTCACTAGCCATCATGCGACATGTGTCTTTTAGCACAACATTCTAAAAGAATTCCCTTACCCTATGTACAAAATATTCTTTGTCTTTTTTTTTTTATCCCTTTTTGTACATTTCATGTATTCTATTTGTAAACTACCCTTTTTGTCTTTTCCTTATGTGTTGTAACCCTAATAGGGCTAGTATATAAACCCTAATTATTGTACGCAGACATAACACATCACATTATCAGATTATTACAAGTTTCTTTTGTCAAAAACCCTAGTGTTTTTATTTATCCTTAACTCTTATTTACTCCTTTTAGTAAGGAATAACGGTGAGTGACCCTATAGTTTAGACTGGTGAGTCATATTCAACAGATTGTAGGTCAAGTATGATCGATTAGTGTGTCATATCCAATTGATAGCTGTCTAAATTTTGCTAGTCTTCTTTTATTTTCTTTTGGTTCTTTCTTGTTGTGTTGCCCCTTCATGTGTCTAACCTTGAAGATGTATTCGGATAAGAGTAAAATAAGCAGACAAGCAGCGAGTAATATTCACGAAAGGAAGTATTTTTAATATTTTGAAATATGATGATATATGCGGTTATCTTTACAATAGAGTATTTATATCTGAAATATTAAGGCATCCTACTTAAAATGGTAAAAAGTAAAAGGGTAATATCTCAAAAAAGTAATGTATAAGTGTCGAGCCTGGTTTTTTACCTCTTGGTTTTAAAATTAAGTCTTCCTTATATTGACTAGTATTAAACCCTTATCTATTTAATACTAACTCTCGATTAGGGTTTAAAGAAAACCGTTTTTTTTTTTTAAATTTGAAAATACTTTGGAGTCGCTACCTGATTGGAGTTGAGGAAAAAAAGAGTTAAGTTATAATTAATTGGATGGATTGGTTATAACTTAGCTATTGGTCTAACAATAAAACCAATTTTGTAAAACGGTTTTAAAACTAGAGATTTAGATCCGAAGGTTAGAATCTTTAAACCCTTACAGGTACTATTAACTTTCTAAATTTAATTTCAACCTTAAAAACTACCTTTCAATTCTAGAACTGAATTAGACCAAGAAATCATGTGTGTGTGTGTGTGTGGAATTTGTGCTAAAAGTGGATCCAAGGTAGGGGGTATGGGTTGTTTTTCAGCTGAGAAAGAGGGGGAAAAAGAAAGGGAAAATGCTAACATGGTGCTGATGTGGCGCCACATCAGCTAATCCAACTAACCACATTATGCCACATGTCTAATAATGACATGTGGTAGTTGACGTGGAATGTCACATATCACTACGTCAGTGTCGGCTAAGTTGAGGCTACCACGTGTTAGGATACATGGCACAATAAAATTCTGATATATAGCAGTTATAGATGTGGCAATGTATCGGTTGAAAAAATAAAAAAGAATTTCATACTTTTACCAAGATTCGAACCTCAAACCCCCAAGTTAAACTCAATGTCATGTCTATACGCTTATCCGTTAGGCCGTTGGCCTATGTCTTGTTCATATATGTAATAGGTTAGCTTAGACTATATTTAAATTTAAGCTTAAGTCTAATGGTTCCCCTTTTTATTTTTATTTAAAATTAAAATCTATTTTATTAAAAATTCTCTAAATCTTCTATTTTCAATTTTTTTCCATTTTTTGTGACTTTTCAAGTTTCTAAATTTTTTTTGTATTTTCTACATTTCTTATTTTTTATGCTTTTTTCCTATTTTTTGTTTTTTTTTTTCTAGGTTTCTTATTTTTTATGCTTTTTCTTATTTTTCTATTTTTTTGTATTTTTCTAAATTTCTTATTTTTAGGTCTTCTTAATTTTCTATGTTTTGTATTTTTCTTAATTTAGGACCCTTTACCCTATTGAGAAAATAAAATAAAAGTGAGCAAAAATTAGGTGTTTGTAGTTACCCTTATTTGTGATGAAGTTTGAATAAAACTTTACAACAAAAATAAAAGAGATACTATTTTTACCCTTATAGGTAGATTTTATAAAGACTAACTAGCTATCCTATATTCAATCTACTAGGGATTTAGTGAAGAAATAAAACTTGGCCATGCCTCTTTAGGCTTACTTAACTAGGCGAGAGTGTCTCTAAAGGACAAGCAACCCTACGTTGGAAATGATTTGGAGATCCTAGTCATGCTCTTTAAGTTCACTAATCTAAGTGGAAGTATCTCTCGGAGACTAGCAACCTTAAGTTGGAATCAATTTGGAAAACCTGGTTGTGCTTTTTTAGGTTTGCTAACCTAGGTATGAGCATCTCTTGGAGATTAGCAACCATAAGTTGGAATTGATCTGAAAAACCTGGTCGTGCCTCTTTAGGCTCACTAACCTAGGTAGGAGCGTCTCTCGAGAACTAGCAACCTTAAGTTAGGATTGATCTAAGAAACCTGGTTGTACCTTTCTAGGCTTACTAATCTAGGTAGGAGCGTCTCTCGGGAACTAGCAACTTTAAGTTGGGATCGATCTGAAAAACCTATTCGTACCTCTCTAGGCTCGCTAACTTAGGCGGGAGTGTCTCTCAGGGACTAGCAACCTTAAGCTGGGATCGATCTAAAGAACCTGGGCATGCTTCTCTAGGCTCACTAACCTAGGTGGGAGCGTCTCTCAGGAACTAGCAATCCTAAGTTAGGATCGATCTGGAAAACTTAGTCATGCTTCTCTAAGCTCATTAATCTAGGTAAGAGCGTCTCTCGGGGACTAATAACTCTAAGTTGGGATTGATCTGAAGAACCTGGTCGTGTCTCTCTAGGCTCACTAACCTAGGTGGGAGCGTCTCTCGGGGACTAGCAATCTTAAGTTAGGATTGATTTGGAAAACTTGGCCGTGCTTCTCTAAGCTCACTAACTTAGGTAAGAGCATCTCTCGGGGGCTAGTAACCTTAAGCTGGGATCGATTTGGAAAACCTGGTCGCACCTTTCTAAGCTCACTAACCTAAGCGGGAGTATCTTTCGGGGACTAACAACCCTAAGCTGGGATCGATCTGAAAAACCTGGTCGTGCCACTTTAGCCTTACTAACCTAAGTGGGAGTGTCTTTCGGGGACTAGTAACCCTAAGTTGGGATCAATTTGAAAAACTTGGTCATGCCTTTCTAGGCTTACTAACCTAAACAGGAGCGTCTCTTTGGAACTAGTAACCTTAAGCTGGGATTGATATGGAAAACTTGGTCGTACCTCTCTAAGCTCACTAACCTAAGTAGGAGTGTCTCTTGGGGACTAATAGCCCTAAGTTGGGATTGATCTGAAGAACCTGGTCATGCCTCTTTAGGCTTACTATCCTAGGTGGGAGCGTCTCTTGGGGACTAACAACCCCAAGCTGGGATCGATCTAAAGAACTTGGTTGTTCCCTTCTAGGCTCACTATCCTAGGTGGTAACATAGGAACTAGCAACCTTAAGTTGGAATGGATTTGAAGAACCTGGTTGTGCCTCTCTAGGCTTATTAACCTAGGCGGGAGCGTCTTTCGGGGATTAGCAATCTTAAGTTGTAATTAATAAAGTACCTTATGGACTTGCCAAAAGGAATTGATGAAGAGAAGTGCCCCATAAGCTTGCTAAAGACCTTGAAGAGATTTGAATGGATGTGAGTCGGGATAGCACTTTTAAGAGCTGGTTGGGATTAAACTTGTTTGAAACACTACTTGATTTGAAGAAAATATTTACAGATAAATCCTTTAATAAAAACCATTTACATCAAGACACTGGGGACAATTTCCTTCATCTGGGAAGAATGAGAATGACCCAAACTATTGTGATTAGCTTTTTGAAATGGATAGAAAAACTTGGCCATTTGGGCCAACATGGACTTGGAATAAAGATTTACTTTCTCTCTCTCTCTCTCTTCGTTTTTTTTTTTTTTTAGTTTTCCAATGGGTAAAGAACCCTCCCTTGATAATCGCATAGAGCTTCTTATGTTCTCCCTAGTCTTGATGTTACGCTGCTTGGTAGGGCCTTGTGATTTCAAATACTCTTATTTTTTAAGGAAAAGGTAACTAATGACTAGTTTAGTCAAAGAGAACTTTCTTGTAAACTCTCGATCCATATTACACTCTTGACTATAGTCCCAAAATTATAATCCATTTTGCATGTGATACGCCTTGATCAATCCATTAGGTCCTTTAGTTTAATATTATGAATTTAGGCCTTTGGTCTAAGGGTTTCAAAAGAGACTAATGAAGAAGCCTATTTTGAAAGAAATATTTTATTAATCTTTGGTGTACAAGTCGAGAACTTTAGGAAAAATTAGAAACATGCTTACCCCAATTTCAAAAACAACTTTTATTAAAGATAAATTACTTTTTAAGATCGGAAGAGCTTATATTGTGTAAGGTAGTATTGTGGGTGGGAAGGCCTAGTGTGATTCAACATAAAAGAGGCTTCAGAGTGGATATAGAGCTTTTGGGTTTCTGAGCTCGGACTTGTTATTTAGAGCCTTGTATCTTTGGGGCTTTGACTTTTGACTCGATGTAGTTGCCTCTATTGGGATATGATATATCTCTTAAGGCTTTTGTCTTACACTTGGGCCCTCTTTTCTTTATCTTTTTCTTTTCTTTTTTATGGTAATCACTTTTCCCTATTGTTCTCTTGTTGTTCTTTCTTTTCTTTTAGCCCCACAAATGTTTATCTCTATTGCCAAGTTTTTGCCTTTTAAGTTATTTAGGGCCCTATGTCCATGGATTTCTATTGTATGGGTTCAGGTGAGGTAAGTATAACCTCAAGGTGTTTAAAAAGGATATGGCTCTTCTTTATTTCAAAAGAAAAATAACTTATAAAAAATAAAAGTTGCTTTTGAATTTAACGTTTACTGAAGTAAGCATAAATTAATTTTATCTTTCTCTTTTCATTAATAACCCTAACCTTCATATTGCCCCATTGTGGGATGGTTCTTGATAAAGTTTAAATATGAAAATAAATGGGTTTAATGGGGTGAACAAGAGATAATTGTGTTTAGAATTTGAAAATGAATGCCTAACTTCATCTTAAACTGTGTATTATATTCAAGTGGACATCCTTTAAGGAATGAGTCCAAAATATCCTCACCATTTGCTCAACTCTCAAAGTGTTTCAAGTTAGTGTGTAAAAAATAGTTTACCTTTTTTCATTCTTAACCTTTTAAAAGTGAGTTACTAATTTCTTAAGGAGGAATTTATTTGCCCCAATGCTAATAACATTGTGATCATTCAATTGAAAAGGCAATAAGATTACATTATTCCAGTTGCTACAGACTTTATTGAAAACAACTTGATTTTTCTTTGCCTCTGTCTTATTCAAGTGTTCAACTACTTAAAACAACCTATGAGCTTATCAAAAGGTATTGGCATACTCAAAAGAAATGAAGCTTTAGGTGACTCAGTTGAACTACCCCCATGACTTGAAGAAGGTCCAACTTGTTATAGCTCTGGCTGAATGACTTTTGTATTAATTAGGTCTTGAATCTTGTTCTTCAATTTCCAGCATTTTTCAGTAGAGTGTCCCTTCTGACCCATATGATAGTCACATTGTACTTTTGGGTCAAAGCTATGTGGTTTATATTTTGGATTAAGGGCTTCATAAGCTATAATCCTTATTGCTTTTAGATGATGAAAGATTTGGGTAATTGAGATCTTTAGTCGAGTAAATTGTCTTTTTGGAGTCCCTAGGGCTTGTTTTTTCTCACTTCTCCTTGGTTCTTTTCTTCTTGGGCTTTCTTCATTATTTGGGCTTACTGATGTTTGATTAGTATTAAATGTCGGGTGTTGAAGTCTTTTATGTATTAGGCCTATTGCCATTTCTAGATCTGTAATGCTTTTTTGTAGCGCGGTTACCTTTTCTTCTAGATTCAAGAATCTCCTTTCCAGGTCTGAATTTTGGGACGTTTGGAGAGTGGCGATTATCGGGAATAAGACCTGTCATTGATGGGTTATTTGATGCATCATCCCTTCCTGGGAGGCGATTTTGTCATTAGCCATGCGAATTTGATTAGAAGAATTGTTTATCAATTAGCAACTTTTTGTTTTGGAAAGAAATCCCTTCTTTTTAAGAAAGAGGAAAGGAAAAAAGAAATATAAGGATAAGACTTATTTACAAGTTGTGAAAAAAGGAGTAGAAAAACAATTCTAAGGGATTAGGAGCCTAAATATTTACAATCTTACAAGGAAAAAGATGATAAGGATGTATAAGAGAAGAGATTAGAAAGGGTTGGAGTAGAAGGTACAGAGAAAAAGGACTTAGAAACTTAAGGACATGACTCTTATGATGTTATTCAAATGGAAACTAATGAATATTTACAGGTAAAATGTAGTACGAAGATATGCGGATGTAGAGAAGGGTGCTAGCAAACTGACTACGATGTGGCAAGAAAAAGATTTTTGTTTCACCTTTGAAGTTTCCCTTACATTATTCAAAAATTCATCACAAATAATCCCTAAAGTCTAGATCTTCTTTTTCTTATGACATTTTGGTTTCTCTTTAATCTTATTTCTTTTCTTCAACTTAGCAATCTTGATCCATCAAGTAACCTAGGAGATATATTCAATATGGAACTTTTGGAAAGCTTTGAACCAGTAATAGGTAGCAATACTTTTAGGGAGTTCAATGACAGAAGCAAACGCATCAATGGGATTCATCTTTTGGACTCTTTATCTACGAAGAAATCAAGTTTATGGCTCCAAGTATGGCTGATAAACTAAACCATAAGTAGAGTCATATTAGTCTTTAATTCTCCATTCTTCTTTTCCTATAGACAATTGAGCGATCTAGCTTATATTGCTAGTAGTGTTGGGATATAAGATTTCTCTTTTAAAAATTGGGTCATGAGCTCTATACTCTTGTGACATACATGAAATATTTCATTAGGAAACAAAATAGTTCCAAATGTTGCCAAGATATAGGTGTTGACCCTATATTGCTGCCAATTTTCAAAGCTACCACAAAAGAGTTTCTAGTTGTAGCTAGATGGGCTTGTAAACCAAGTAAAAAGATCTTTCACCTTAATAATTCTCCTATTGGGGATCTGCCTACATTTTGCATATTTCAGATTCATAGAGGTTTAGGAGCTTTTTGAAAATCTTTGTAGAGTTAGTCGTGATATCTAAGACATATTTCGTTTCCAATAGAGGGGACTCTTAACAGATAGGAGTATTCTTCATCGATTGGGCTCAGGAGGCATGAGCTAAAGCAAAAAGATTGACTCTAAAGGTCCTAGAAGTGGACCAAAGCCCATACCATGTTGATATTGGTCTGGACTTTGAGCAATGAGAGGACAGGCTTAATCTTATCTTCAGCAAATTTTTGTTGGTCTAAATTGAAAAATTGAAACCATCTTTCAACTATTCCCTTGGGCTCTAGAGGCTCATGGATATGGACTTGTTTGAAAAGGGCCTATGTAAGAGTTGACTTAACCATTTTCTATAAAAAGGATGAAAAGAAAAATTACATCAGAACTATCTTATTTACACGGGGATTACATTGATATTTTAAAAGAAGAAGAAGAAGAAAAAAAAAATTTACAAGGAAAAGATTAGGAAACTTCATAGATTTTTTTAGTTTTGCCACATTGTGTCAATTTACTGATTTTAGGAAAAGGTTTCATGAATGCAATTAGGGTAGGTTCTAAAAAGGTCTTTAAGTTTTGTGACTTCATTTGTTAAAGAACATTTTCATTAGTCACATTGAGTTTAAGTGAGGTGGCCTAATCAACCCTGAGTGATGGTTACACTACAGAACTTAAAGCCTATACAATGACCCATCTCTTAGGGTTCTAAGATAGCTTGGGTCTGACCACATCTACTTAGCATCTTTGATGCAACAAATGACCTCCTATATCCTAATGCGTGTGATATGCAAGATAATAGTACATACATGAAGTCAATAACAGATAAATAGAAGCTGAGAGTGAATTCTAGGAAAAATATAGGGAAAGAAGCTTCAGGTTTGTTTTTTCTTTTTCTCTTTTATAACAATGTTGCCCCATTAGCTATTCGCTAAACCTTGAAGAACATATGCAAGAAGGGTAGGTTTTAGAGATCCTTAAACTTTGTGACCTTATGCGTTTCTAAAAAACGGTTCCTTGATTACATTGAAGTTTAAGTAGGGTAACCTAATCAGCCCCAAACGGTAATTGCCTCACTACACCCGGAACTTACGCAATGGCTCCTCGTCCTAAGGTCCTAAGATGGCCCGGGTTCAACCGTATCTATCATGTATTCATGTTATATAAAGTAAATTCCCCCCGGAATAGTTAAACCATTAAAACTAAACCTGCAAAAATGTTAGTACAATTATGATACAAATAATAAAGAATAAGTAAATAAATTGCGCTAAAGTAATTTTTAAAGATTAATTTTAATTTTGAAAAGTAGAATGACTAACTATTAACTTTATTTTCATTTAAAATTAAAATCTATTTTATTAAAAATTCCCTAAATCTTCTATTTTCAAATTTTTTTTCTATTTTTTATGACTTTTCAAGTTTCTAAATTTTTTTCAAAATTTTTTATATTTTTTTTTGTATCTTCTAAATTTCTTGTTTTTTATGCTTTTCCCTATTTTTTGTATTTTTTCCTAGGTTTCTTATTTTTTATGTTTTTTTCCTATTTTTCTATTTTTTTCCTATTTTTCTAAACTTCTTATTTTTGGGTTTTCTTAATTTTCTATTTTTGTATTTTTCCTAATTTAAGACCCTTAACCCTATTGAGAAAATAAAATAAAAGAGGGGCAAAAATTGATTGTCTACAATAAGGAATGATAAATGGTATAATTGAAAATACAATAAAAATAGGTATCTGATATGGAAGATTATGTCATATAATGGATCAGATACGTAGCTTTGTCTGGATGGGTGACTTTTTGGCAAAAAAAGACAATTTGTATGTTCAAGTTGGTAATTACCAAGTTGAGGTGCTGAGTAGAGGTGGTAGGTTAGTTGAGCTGAGCTGTTGTTTGAGTGCAGTTTGGGTTGGTAATTGGAGATGATTGATGAGTACAAAGGGATTTGGCTTGGCCAGGACATTAGGTCAGTAGATTGTAGCAGCTCAGACTCCTTAGTTACGAGGAGTAAGGAAAGAATTCGCTTAGTTATGCTTTCTAACCCTTGAGCTTAGGCTTGGATGAAGGGTTTGGTGGTCACATTCATATTAGGATATTATGTTAGCTAAGAAAATAGTCCATAATCAAAATGAAAAGATATTGAGATGGTATGACCGATAAGGAAAGGTATAAAAAAATAGTTCTAGCAACTGTATTAGTTAAATATAAATTTCTTATGTATTGTACATGTTTAGCGTTCATTTGCATTTAAATCGGTGTATATGTAATGATGTATGTTTTTCCTATTATATTATCTTTGAGTGCTCACTTTGTTTTATGAGGAACTAAGGAGTTAGTACTTACTAACCTTAGGTATAGTTATGGAAGTTTGAAGACTTTTGTTTGAACTTGGAGAACTTAAATATCACTGGCCATTGTTAAAAGCCTAGGGTTGTTTTTGGTTTATACATGTGGTAGATCAAAGTACTATGTTATGGGAAGGAATATGAGTATATAGGTTCAAGGCTTGTATGTAAATATCTCTTCTATGCAATGTAATTTTAATACAGATAGATATGAGTTGCTTTTTGAGTTTTGTATTTAAGGAGGTAAGCAAAAATACAAGGCTCGATCACCTCGTAGATGCAGTTTACTATATTGTTATTAGGAGAGACATGTGATGAGATGCCTTAGAGGCAAAATGGATATGAGATCATATGCTTAGTGCATGGTAAGCATTGTTTGAATGGTTATATGAGTGATCTTCTATGATATGAGGTGCTTTTGAATGTGAATAATCAGATCAAGTTTAGATTTGATAATAGGTTAAGTGCTTTAAAAGTGCCTTAGGCATAACTAATTACATGGAATCCTATGAATGGACTTGGTAATGATTATATTTGCAATAGGTTTAGGTTGAAAATTTTTGTTTAGCCTTTTCCTTACTTCGAGGATGGTGTAATAACTCACCTTTTAGGTATTGCATTTAAAGATTATAGGCCATTAAAAAGATTGAACAGACTCCTAAAAAGGTAGGTGGCTACATAAGTGTGGTTCTTAGATCGATCCATTTTGGTTTTGGAGTGTGTTCTTACAGAGGTACATGAGTTTTACAGAAAATCAGAATATGCTACTATTATAAAAGAAGAAGAGCAATAGTGTTTAGAAGAGTTCTTCAAGTGTGGTTAGTTTAAATTCTAGGGATTCGTAATGCATGTTTAAAAAGTAGTATTTGATGTTAAAACTCATTTCTCCATATTGTTGTTGTTGGTGATGGGTTAAAGATTTTGTTTTTACAAGCAAATCTCAAGGACTTCCTTTTCTATTTGATATTATGTGTGATATATGAGTAATTTGGAAATTGAAATGTAAAAATTGAGTAAGTTTTGGTTAGGAAAATTAAGGTTTAAACATAGTACATGAAAGGGTTGAAGGGAAGAATACATATGTAAGCTTACTTTCCAAAGAGGGAAATTAGAATGATTTCACATCCCAAAGGGATCATCGCCAGATGCATGGTCGTGAACCAATATGTAATTAGGGTACATGGTCTTAATCGTGGCTATAAACCCCCCCTTTCCTTAGAAAATGAACCTTAGAGAGGAATACGGTCAATATCATGGCCGTAAACCCTCTTATGATCTTTCATTAGCCTTTCTTTCAACAAATTTCTTGTATTTCTTCACTTCATTTAAGATACATATGTTTTTCAAGCAAGTTAAGTTGAGAATGGAAGCAATCAAAAGGGGAACATGAGTGGGATTTCTAGATTGACATAGGAGAAGATACTAATGATCAATAAATTATGTCTTTTTTTTTTTAAAGATGCTAGTGGATACCTAGCATTACTTGAGCTGCCTAAACTAGGTATAAGGTTTATCATGTTTGCTCTTTGTGTTTATGTAGACTTAGTAATTAATAAATCTAAATCATATCTAACTTTAATATGATTGGTGTTGCGTGTGATGTAGCTGGGCCTAAGAGATCGAGAGTATCGATAATCTGACGATGGTAAGATATTGGTAGGCATGTGGTATTGTCCTAAGTAGAGTTGCATATCAAAGGATACGAGTGGGTTTAGGTTGTTGATTTGGATTCCAAGGTGTTAGGAAGTATACATAATGCCACATATATTATCTATTAGGTGTATGATTCGAGGCCATTAACTATCCTAAGTTTTGAGACACCAAAACTATGCTGGTTATTGGACTTAAGTTGAAAGATTATAAATAGTTACTTCTATTACAAGTTTGTATATCTATGTGGGATTGACTGTTGTGTGCTTATATGTATGTGATTAAGGTATACCTTGTACTAGATGTTTCACTCACTCTAGGAAATTTTATTTTTAGATGCAGGTACTTTTAGAGATACTGACTTATATGATTACTTAGGCTATTATCTAACGTACGACTTAGAGGATAGCATGGACTATGGATATATGAGAAGTAGTGGGTTAAGATTCATTAGTTGTGTGATGGTTTGCTATGTGTTGTATGGGATATCAGAATTCTTTGTTGGCTTTATTGTTATGATCTTAATTAAGATCACATGTTAGTTGGTTTGTGGTTTGTGAGAGCATGTTAGAATCCATACTATTATCATTGTGTTGGTGGTTTTAGATTGAATAGCGAGACTTATATGAGTTGATTCAATGTGGTTTATGTATTTTACTTGTGGATTTATAGACAAGTTTTGACCATTTACGTGTTAGTATCCTATATTGACAGGTAGTAAATTGTAGGATCTTAGGTTTCGAGGTATTACAACTTAAGAAGTATTAGAGCTCATGTCATATGATCTGTAGAATGATGAGTATTGAAGAGGGTGGTTGGAAGCCTTGTAGTATCTTACTAACATTTATTTCTTTTATAAAGTTAATTGTTTTCATAAGTATTTGATTTTTTTTTTTTTTAGATTGTTGACTTGCTTCTTTTCTCTTTCCTTTAGAATGGTTAGAAAATTTGCAACATATTCATTAAGAGATCCCAAGAGTGTTAATTATGAGTAGGAGGAGACCACTCAGAATCAACCTTAGAAGTGCTTGATATGGCCTAACTTCTAGCAGTGTTCAATGATGTAGATATCCCATTTTTGTTAGCCTCAAAGGTAGCTCTAGTTAGAAACCCCAGTTTAGGAAAAAGGCCAATTAATGGAAAAATATAGAAAAAGTCGAAGAAATTGAAAAAAATGGAAAATAAAAAGATTGCAAAATAAGGAAAAACCAAAAAATTCAAAAGGAATAAAAAGCCTATAAGGAAGTTAAAAAAATCAATCAAAATATAAAAAAAGTAATACAAAAAATCAAAATACAGAAAAGAGTTCAAAACTAATTTTATTGAGGAGTTTAAGTCAAACTTAGGAGAAGAGATTATGATACTTTAGCACTTGAATATCTATTACTACTATTACTCTTAAGCTATTAATTTATTTTGTCTCCACATTATGGTATAAACTATTAGTGTGTTTTTTCCTCTCATACCAATAATTACGCATTTAAGGAATACTTCTACAGTCTCGTTCCTATTTTGATAGAACTGATCAAATTCTTCATCTCACATTTAATTTAATATCTATTAGATTTGCTTTATTGAAAACACAATCGGTTTAATGGATGAAATATAAATGGTGATAAATTAAATGTGAGATGGATGGTTAGACTAGTCACGTTAAAAACAAGGGTGAGATCATAGAAAATTCTTAATATCCATGGAATGTAAGTAAAAATTAAATTAAGTGTCATGAAAAAGAATTTACCTAGAATTAATAAGACAACAACGGAAATAAATGTTATAAATTGTTTTTAATACATAAAACAATGCAAGTTAGGAATGGTGATTAAAATTTGGTCCATTCTGTTGAGATATCACTATTTACGCTATTAGATTACAATAATTTTGACGTGCTAATAAAAGTTAAGTTACTCTATTGAAGAAGTTGCTAGTAATTGGACAATTTCATGTAAAAGAATAAAAATTTTATACTATAAGCTAAAACCAAAATTCCAAATGAACTGAAAACAATATGTACATTTAGATAGAGATCTCAATTGCAGAATTTTCTCAAATTATAGTTTGAGAATTTCAAGCACTTGATTATTTAGTTTTTGAAGTTATTTTCTCAATTTTATTTTGATATTTTTCATAAAAAATATAATATTATCCAAAAAAGAATGTATACAATAAACAGAGTAGCTTCTTTATTGTTCGTTTCCAACTATCGGACAAAACAAAGAATATGACCCCTACAAATATTGAATAATCTTACTTCTTTATTTTGTGTCATTTAATATTGAGGATCATGTTAGAAGATATAAGGTCAATCGAATTAATCTTAGTAAACTTTATCAAGCCTATTCTCTTTATCAATTGAAACAAAAAAAAAAAAAGGGTTAAAATGTATGAAAGTTGACAATACGATTATAAAATCATGAGTTCTCTAACTATTCTAATTAGATTTGCTAAAATGGTTATGGCTATTTGTAAAACATCTCTTTCCAAAATTTTATTTGGAGAAGCACAAATTTAAAACTCAACTTTTTTTTTTTTTACCTTTTCTGTTTCATTCCTAAACATTCCAAAATTTGTATTTGAATTCTCAATATTTGTAAAAATTTTCAAAAAAATCTTCTATTAATTTGTTTTTAACTTTTCGTTAACATGACATATAGTACTTTTTGATTGCTCCATGAAAAAAGTATGAATTTAGAACTCATTATTTTGTATATTTTCTGGTGGAATTTCAAATGTTTTAAAAATTTTATTTGAATTTTTAATGTTTGGAAAAGTTTTCAAATAAGACTTTAGTTAGTTTATCTTTAACTTTTTTGTTAATTATGGTACTTGGCACTTTTTGATTGGTTCATATATTTTTATTAAACAATTACTATAATAAAATTATTAAAAAATTGATAAAAAATAAAGATAATAATAATTTTTGAGAATTAAAAAAAAGAAAAATCAAATAATAAAGAATATATATACACATATATAATGTAATAAATGTATATTTATTATAATCTCAGTAAAAAAATTAGAAAAAAAAGAATTTAAAAAAAAAATAAAAAACTAAAGGATAAAAAAAATTGTCCCAACCGCCTTTTATTCTTAGGGTGGCCACAATAGCAAGAAGGAAGTGGAATATTGAAATCTACATACTAAAGGGGATCGAATTGACTCGCTACTAGCCATGTATTTTGAAAAAAAAAAAAAATTTGAGTGAAACCTGATTGGGTTTCCAATTAGGTTGTTGTGTGGCTACCCTAGCTAAGTATTAAAAAAAGAAAAGAAAAAAGAGTGAAACTCAATTAATATTTTACCTAGTTGAAAATCAATTGAGTTTTACTCTTATTTCTACCCTTACCACCCTCCCCTCTCCTTAAGGGGGGTTTAGATGAACCCTATTAAGAGGTAAGTAGCCACCCATAGCTAAGGGTGGAAGGGTTGATTCAGCTTACTTTAGTATATAAGTCATAACTCATCACTTTCTTTTGACCGTTTTAGCCACCCTATGATCTTAAGGTGATTAGAATAATTTTTTTTTTCAGAATTTTTCTTTTTTTAAATATCTAATTTTTAAACTTTTTGTTTTATTGAAATATAACAAATACTCATGTATATAAATTTATTATATTATATGATATATTATATATATAAATGTTATTTGATTTTGCATATCTTTATATTTTTTTTCTTTTTTTTGGAATTTTCCTAATTTTTATTATTTAAAATATTTTATTATAATAATTATTTAATAAAAATATGTGGACCAATTAAAAAATGTCATGTGCCATAAATGACGAAAAAATTTTAATAGTAAACTAATAGAAAACTTATTTGAAGACTTATGCAAATGTTGAGGATTCAAATAGAAATTTTTAGATATTTATAATTCGAATAAAAAATGTATAAAGAGTTGAGTCCTAAATTTGCACTTTTTTCGTGAACCAATTAGAAAGTGGCATGTCTCATGTTAATGATAAATTAATGGAGGATTTATTTGAAAACTTTTGCAAATATTGACGACTGAAATAAAAATTTTGAAACATTTAGGAGTCGAATAGAAAATGTGCAAAATGTTGGGTTCTAAATTGGTCCTTCTCTTAATTTTATTTAATCTATCCTATATAAGATTGAAAAATGATTGGATTAAACCAAAAGCTAATTTTACCATTTACTTATGCCAAAAAATATGTTCTTTTTTTTTTTTCCGTCTCTCTACAACATATAAACCATTTCCATATTATTGATGAATTATGAGAAGCATTAATCTCTCTTTAGGATATTTATGCTCATGTATTTCGATTTCATATGAATAGCAAAAACAGCTTTCTTAATCTGAAAATTTCTATACCAGAGTTTTGATTTAAAACAACTTAAAAAAATTTGGTTATGAATTATATATATGAATTGAGGTTCCAATTATGGCGCAAGGAAATGGTTCTAGACTTATAAATTTACATAGAAAATATTCAAAAGATTAGGAATAACTAATCTTTTATGTATTAGAATTTGTTTGCTTGGAGAATATCTTTTTTGTCTAGATGAACTTATTTTATTAATTTGACTATATAAGAGGATGTAATGTCTCGGAACTTATGGGCGTTGTAACCTGCCATGTATCTTTAGTTTTCTAATAACTCGTTAAGGTTCTAAAACTAATTAAAATCTTCGTAATTACTTCTAACAATTGCTTATCCAATATAAAACAATAATTCTCTAAATATATTAATTCAAGTGACTTACAAGCGAGTCACTTCAGCTATAAATATACTAAATAACTAGATATTGATCTTCTATAATATACAAGTCTAATCACCTCTCTTTCTCAATCTGAAGATAGAAATTTTCATACTTGTTGTAAATTAATTAAATTGACTTGTAATCGTAAAAATAAAAGAATTAGCTGAATCCCAATATAAGTGTACAAATATATATGGATGCTAAGCTTAAAACATACACATGCATATAATACAATTATAACAATATATAAATAGACAATAGTTTAATTATCTTTAATTTAGGATAGTAAACAACACAGGGGCTCTCATTACTTAGCCATACCATGATTTTTGTCCACATACATAAATGGATATAATATAAGTTTTCCTTTAAATCTTTCACGCCTAAAGTCAAAGTCTAGAAATCTAATATTTTAACTGCGTTGTTTTATATGAAAGTCTACTAGGGAATCCTCGCATATGATCAGTAATTACTCATTTAGAGATCTGTTACTGGGACCCTACAGTGATTGAATCAAGCATAACTAGCAAACCGTTCTTTTAGGTCGAATATAGATTAGTATGATTAACTCCTTTTTAACCTAGCAAGTATAGCCATATAAATAAGCACCATGTACCTAAGATAACTTCCTGACATTCAATCGAAACTCCAAAACTACAAGTCCCGCAAGGAAAAAGCATTAACTACCCAATAAGGAAGAAACCCGATAATTAACACGAATCTATTTGAAATTAAAAACAAGTATATATTAACCTTATGATTAATAACTACGTTTCTACCTAAATATTACTTATGAATCTTTAGTTTACCCATTACTTGTTATTACATCTATTTATCAATTCAAATGTTCCAAGCTAAGTTAATCGAACTGATTCATTAGTCAAGGTAAGATTTGAAAATAATATAATAATAATATATAATACAATTGAGTAGATAGTTAACATATATATATATATATGTATGTATGTGTGTATGTGTGTGTGTGTATGTAATACTATTTATTTACTCATATGGTAAGGTATGGTATATGGAAAAGAAATAAGAAGTAAACATATAACAAGAATGTTAAAATATATAACTTACTAACCAATATAATAAAAATAATATGTATGTTATCAGACATACTACGCTATTAGTTTCATATATTACATAATACTATTAGTTCCATATTAATAATAATAATAAATTCAAGGCATAACATAAGAGAATGGAATTACTATAAATTAAATCAATAATTAAAATAGTACATATATGATACAAGTATCAACATAAATTTCACATTCAACGAAAAATAATAAAATGACTCCACTTCTTTATATATAATAATACAATATAACATATAACATAATTTATAATAAAAAACTTCTATATATATTAATAATAAAACAATACAACATATGACATAATTTATAGTAAAAAAACTTCTATATAAAATAATAATACAATATGACATATAACATAATTTATAATAGAAACTTATTCACTAGCAACATAATTATTTATCAATAAAATGGAGGCAATTTAAAATAATATGTTATGTATATAATACTGACTCGCTGATTATATGGCTGAGAAAAGTGTAATTGATAAGCACGGAATCATCGTTGGACTAGAAAACAATGAAACTGGACTTTACACTTTGTGCTACAAAAACCCAAAACAATTATAGATAATTAACTTTACTGGAGTAAAGCTCAGACCGGTTTGGCGAGGCTGGAAATTGGTGGGTCCGGAGACGCTTAAAAGAGAGCGAGACGAGGGAAATATGGGGTTGTTGGGTCCGATCGAAATGTAGTTGGTGGCGAGAGAGATTGTAAGTGGAGTGGGGGCGGGTCCGGTTAGTTGAAAATGACGATGGAGGCGGGAGATATTGAGAGAAAGGGAGGGGATGGGTCCGACGGAAACAAAAAGGGCATGAAGGGGTCAGATTTAAATTGTGCGAGAGAGAGAGATTAGGATAGGGTTTAGGGTAGAAAGAATATTCTTGAATTTAGAGTAGTAAATCTAATAAAATTGAAGAAAAAATAAAATATAAATAGAATTATAAATAAAATGAAAATGAAAGAATAAATGATAATAAGAAAATAGGAAAGTGATTAAAATATAGAAAAAGATAGTGTGAATATAAAATAAAATACATATGCTTTATTTGTAAAATAAAATTATCACATTTTATGATTACATATAACCAAAGTTATTTAAAAATGTTATCATGATTCTTAGATAAAATATTTATAGGACGGAAATTCAAATAAGCCAAAAGTGCATTAAGATTTATAAGTTGAAAATTTCCTTCTTATGAGCAATGCTTCTTATATTGTTATTACTTAAATCAATTTTATTATTGAATTATTATTTTTACTTTGATAGGAGTGTTTCAGATGAAGCTTAAGATTTCTATGGAACAATTTTATTTGATTGTTGCAATTGTTAGTTTTATGTGTTTGCAATTAGGCTTTGAATATCCTTGCTAGTTTACATAGACATAGTGACAGATTTTAAAACATTTTGCAATAAACCCAATATACAAAAGTCATAAACTAACAGATAAAAGATGACGAAAAAATTAACAGTAAACTAATGGAGAACTTATCTAAAGATTTTTGGAAATATTGAGGAATTAAATAAAAGAATTTAAAACATTTATGACTCAAATAAAAAATGTATAAAAGATTAAATCTTAAATTTACACTTTTTTTCATAAACTAATAAGAAAGGAACACGTGTTATGTTAATGACAATCTAATAGATGATTTATTTGAAAACTTTTGCAAATATTGATAATTGAAATAGAAATTTTGAAATGTTGTTGAGTAAAAAATGTGCAAAATGTTGGGTTCTAAATTGGTCCTTCTCTCAATTTTATTTAATCTATCTTATACAAGATTGAAAAATGATTTGATTAAACCAAAAGCAAATTTTTTAATTTACTTATGCCAAAAAAATATGTTCTTTTTTTGTTTTTTTATATTCATCTCTCTTCCACATATAAACCATTTCCATATTGTTGATGAATTATGAGAAGCATGAATTTCTCTCCAGGATACTTATGCTCATGTATTTTGATTTCATATGACTAGAAAAAAAAGCTTTCTTAATCTGAAAATTTCGGTACCAGGGTTTTGATTCAAAAGAACTTAAAGAAAATTTGGTTATGAATTTTGTATATGAATCGAGGTTCCAAGTGTGTTGCAAGGAAATTGATTCTAGACTTATAAGGTTATATAGAGAATGTAAAAAAGATTAGCAATAACTAGTCTTTTGTGTATTAGAATTTGTTTGCGTCTAGATGAACTTATTTCATTAATTTGACTGTATAAGGTGAAGATTAAGATTTTTATCGAATAATTTTATTTGATTGTTGCGATTGTTAGTTTTATGTTTGCAACTACGCTTTGAATATCCTTGCCAGATTTACATAGACATAATGACAGATTTTAAAACATTTTGCAATAAACCCAATATACAAAAGTCATAAGCTTGTTGCAGGATGATCGTATAAGGGAAATGATATAATGTACTATTTCTTTTTTTTTTTTTTTTTTCCTCTTTGTATATAAGAAATCAATGAATAAAACCACCAAAGACCTATATTTATGATTTTTTTTTCATTAATAATAAAAATACACCAGATAATACCCTAAAAAATACAAATACCCTTAAAAGACGGGTGATATTCTCAATTCTACCATTATATGGCATAGTATCGTCCAAAAGAAAGGGGAATACGTAGTAAAATGTAAGATCTTTTTTTTTTTTTTTTTTTTTGAATGAAAACAGAGTGACAGAAAAACAGTGTAATATGTAGTATAAGTGTCCAGGTTTTATGGACAGATTCAAAGTGAAAGATGGATATGCCAACAGTCATTCCTAGTTAACAGAAAATGGGAAATAGAGAGAAAAAGGAAAACTGCACTTACGCTAACGTGTTGGAACTGGACTGCTGTTGCTCCGTAACACTAGTATTCATTTGGAAAGTACTATGTGGGAAAGAGACATGGAAGGGTTGCTATTTAGAGGAGCTAGGGGTAAACTTAGACACCAGACCAAATTGACTTGATATCGGTCCTAATTCATCAATTTATAGGTTAGTGGCAAAATGAATTGTGATTTATTTATGAGTTAATGGATTCGGATCGGTTCACGAGATCAAGCAGTTTAAGAGTTAATTTGAGGCTCTAGAATCAGTTTTTTTTTTAATATTTATTTTTTTATTTCATTAATTTCTTTTTTTATATACATTAATTATTTTTAATAATGCAATCTCTTTTTTTTAAGTGTAATAATTTATTAATAATTTATATTTTTTTAATTAATTTTCAACTTAATGAGATTTCAAAATTTTTTATTTTTTACTCTCAAATTTTATTGTTTCCTTATATTCAAATTCTTATATTTGATAAGTTTTACAAAAAGAACTTATATTAACTGAAATTGAACATTCTATCTATTTTTAACATATAATTAACTTATAATTAGTTATCTATTATTAGTTCGATAATATTATTTTAAAAAAAAAATTATCCTTCACCATCACAAATAAAGTAGCTTTTACATGTAATGATTTATTAAATATTATCTAATTTTTTTTTTGACTTAATGATCTCTCTTTTATCTCTCTCTCTCTCTCTCTCTCTTTTTAAAGCAGTAAATCGGTTGGGCTAACCCGTCGGTTCAATGGCGAATTCGTCCAGTAGTTTATGAACTACTGGTTTGGATGGTTTCGCCCAAACAAACTGCTTAAGCTCTTAAAACCCTATAGGTTGCTAGGGCGATTCGATCTGGTTACTATCGGATTGGGTCGGTTCATGATTTAAAACTAGCTCTTATCCAAGTCTAACCGGGGGATTTGAGGTACGGTGGCATGAAATCCGAAAAGAAGTGGGTTGTATTTATAGGAGCTGGTAAGGGTATTCACAAAAGATTCTTCCACGTTAACTTAGGTACGTATATTGCAAATGGATGATCTGTGGTTCGTGAATAATCCAATGCACATGGGATGCATGAAAGAGAACTGTCTTTTCTTGTAATTATATTTAAATTAGAAGATAAAAGCGAGAGCTGGTTAAAATGATTATATATTTAGCTTCGAGAAAATTGATATGAGCGAAAGAGAACGACCAAAAAAGGAGGTATCAAGATTACCACTGACCAAAAATGAAGAAGGCTACACTAAAACCAAAAACATATAGAAAACAATGTCCCCACACCTAACTTAATTAATAGGGCAGAAGAAAAGAGAAGAACAAAACTAAATCAATAGCAACCTATGATGAAATTTTCCATCTTCGAAGTTCTCTTTCGATAAAATTATGCGACACATCTTTTTTCAGTTTATGGAATATATTTATTTGTTTTTTATTTTTTTTTTCCACAAATATATAATCTCTATTTTTTCGTTCTCAAGCAATCATTACTTTTCAATAAAAAATGTCATGTGATATGTACGTGGTTATCAACGGATTCCCCAATCATACATATCTTAAATTGCACTTTATGATACATATAAATATATTATGTTTTAGAAGGAAAGGAAAAAGGAAAAAGAAAAAAGAGGAAGAAAAACAAGAAGGAGAGCAACCTGCAAACGGATAAGGAAAAATATTGGGAAATTTAGTATAGTATAGTCATTGAGAACACATGTACTATGTATGGTTGTAGATGACTTAGTTTGGTCAGGTAGGAAAACATGGAAGAAATAACTAACGTGTATTGAGTGTGAATGGTAAAAATAAATTTGAATTAGTGTGGTTTTTAAATGTAGACGCCTAATTTTTACTTCTTGTAATTCTAATTATTTATTTTTTATTTTTTAAGGTCCTAATTCCAAACAAAATAAGAAAAAATTTGAAAATAAATAAAATGAAAAAATTGAAAATATGATGAAAATACAAAAAGAAAAAAAAATAGAAAAGGAAAAATTATTATAAAAAATTATTTTAGAATTTTTAGAAAATAAATTATCTTAAGGATAAATAGTTTTAGTTTTAATTTAGTTTAAATAATTATTTTAAAGAGATGCATAGTTTAAGTACAATTTAATTATACTAAATATTAAGTCACAGATTAACGGTTTAACGAATAAATATTGAAATATTGATATTAAGGGGGTTTGAATCTTTGGGTTTGAATCTCACTAGATTTTTAGATGTCTTTTATTTCGATTGTTTTTATTTTTTAAGAAAAATAAGTTGAATGTACGAGATTCATATCTAATTTAAATTATTTGAATCTAGTTTAACTTTTATAGATATAAAAAATTTGAATCTAATTTAATTTTTATCAAATTAGATACAATAGATACGATTTGATATCATTTTGGTTCGGGTTTTATAAATACACACATACACACACATTTACGTACGTAGAAGTAGATCATAAGCTCTATGCTCTCAGCATCGATCACCTGACAAAACCTCAAACGCAGCTAAACACAATCAGCTAACCCAAAGCTCATTGCATCTCAACTCCATGGTCCAATCCTCGCCACTGACTCCATCAACACAAACGGCTGTCATCCTCAACCCATGCTGTCATGTGATCACACGCCGATGAACACTCTACCGCAACACCCGACATCAGCAACTCCTAACCATTCATACAACAGCTACATGACCGATCATTTACTGTCAAACGCCGCGCATCACCAGAGCAACAGCAGTAGACAACAAGTTCGCGCATGACCAGCAGACCACTCCCTCCGTCGTACTACACTGATTAATCACGCGCTTCATTGAATTACGTCCAGAGCAGCACAACATGGCCAACATGCTACACTTGCACCTGCCACTCACTGCTGCAATGCCCACCGCTATCATCACCCCTACGGACAACAGCAGAACCCCCAACACTGCAGCACACCATCCTTAACCCCCAATCCACTTGAACCCTCGCATGCCTGCCTGCAACAACCGCATACGTCAACGGCTACGCCGACAGCAGCCCCTACACAAATCCACTGACCGTGTCCATGCTGATGAACATCACCATCCTTTGCAGACGCCTCACACTCGGACACTAGTATACTCTACGACAAACACTGACTCACTACATACACAATTCACGAAGATACCCTGACCAGTCTTCACCTGCAAACAACAGCAGTCCACAATTGCACACAATGGCCATTGACAATTCATCCTTACGTCGACAACTCCTACAACATTGAGTATTCCCTTTATTGATCAGCGACCTTCCCTCGTGATCACCATGACCAATACCCAACTAAAAACACGTGTAGCTATCCACGCCGTTGCTCGTCACCATCTCTTCATAGCAGCGAGTAGCAAGTGGCCTTTTACGCACGACCATCCTCGTCCAACAGCCTAACCGCACGTCCCTTGATGCTTCAACAAAACAATCAGGTTCAATTGCTTCAATTAACTAATTTTTTTCTTTATTATTATTCTTATTTTATTTATATAGTTTATTATTATTATAATCATATTATATAATATTATTATCCTTAATTATATAACATAATATACATAAGATATGTATATATTAGGAGATTTTTTTTTTCTTTTAGTTTTCTTATAGATATCAAATATATTATACGATATGATTTTATTTAGGTAGGTGATTGTTTAATATGTAGAGATATAGACATATATATTAACTTAGGTATTCCTTTTAGCATTAGTCTATTTATAGATTGAGTATTGATTTAAATAAATGTTTATTTAAGAGCAGTAATATATATATATATATATATATATATATATTAGTTTAGAGATTGTTAGGATTATAATTAGACTTTTTTTAAGGATTTAGCATATAGAAAGTTATTTTTTCTTTTAAAAAAATGAAAATTAATGGAAGATCCTTTCTTAAAAGTAGGATTTTAAGAGAATTTTTTATGAAACAACAACACTCATGAGTTAGGACCCTTTAGATTTTTTTTTAAATAATAAACTAGATTAAATATGTAAACTCGATTAGTTTTCAAAATTAAAATTAACCAACATACTAAAGATTTTTTAAAAGAACTATAATTATTTGATCCTGGCTAGCGGATACATAGGTACTTTCGAGACGACGATAAAATCTATAGAAACTTAGATTCTTTATTTTTTTTATTTTTATTTTTTTCCTTTAAAAATATTATAATTAGAAAAATAATTCTAATTTTAATAAATAGATAATGATACTCGTTAGGGTTTAATAGGTTAGCCCTCAAACTCGAAACTTTTTGATTCTTTATTCAAATTGAAATTAAAGACTGTTAGTCAAATCGTAATAATTCCATTCAATTGATTACGGTTTTTTTTTTCCTTTTCCCGACTTTGGTCGGGTGGTGACTCCAAATTTTTTTTTAAATGAAAAACCGAAATTTCCTAATTTCTTTAGTGAAGGATTAATATTAAATGGGTTAGGGCTTAGTATTAATTAAATAAATATGATTATTTTTCAAAAAAAAAAAAACAAAAAGATGAAATAATAATAAAAAAGAACTTAGGTATGTTGTTTTATATATTTGATTATTTTATTTCTTTTTACTAATATTTTTTTATTGTTACAGTTTATTTAGGGGGGTAGTTTCGGGGGTTTATTTTATTTTTATTTTTCCGCATTATAAATGCATGGTAGATATGGTCAGAACTAAGCTGTCTTAGGACCTTAAGAGGGGGGCCATTGTATAAACTTCAGATGTTGTGGAGCAATCACCTTCTAAAGCCGATCAGGCTACTTCAGTCAAGTTCAGATGCGATCACAGAACCGTTGCTTTGAAAAAACGTGGTGGTGGTAGAACTTGAGGACCTTTAGAACTCATCCTTCGCATTACATGAAAACTTAAAAAAAAAAAAAATCACAAGAACCTATGATATGGTAGACCTAAATGAATAAGGACAGTTGTGAAGTTGTAGTTGTAATATTACCTTATAAACAATAATTCTGTATAAAGTTTAGAATAGGTTGTAATTGTAATTTTGATTTTTTTTTTACATAGGCATGGTTAGATCAAGTCAAGAGCCCTTTGAAGAAATTCATGTCCACCTCTTACATTGGCCTCGAAGACTGCTTTAGATGTGATTTCGACTCTTTAACCTAGATAAGCAGGAGTTTATCAAGAATAGGATTCAACCCATCCTCTCCTTACAAAAGATCCCTGTGAACATCACTTTAGTACGGGCCTTAATCCACCTATGGGAGCTTGAATCCACCAGTTTTTGCATGGACCCACATTAGCTAAGCCCAACGTTAGAAGAATACTCCCAATTGTTGTTGGCCCCTACAATCATTGATGATGTTTATGTCCTAAACTTGGAAGCTGCAGTATCGAAGATCTTTAGCAAGTTGTTAGGAATTAGAAAAATCGAGATAAATCGAGTTCTAAATCAAGGAAAGACCATTCGATTAAAGGATGTCATGGACTGGTTTTCTATTGAATTGAAGCATAGAGACAAACGGGAGGTTTTTTGTGCAAACTTAGAAGCATGGTACCAGTACCTAGTCAATGTTTTTATATTGGTGGTCTTCAATACTATCTTGTTCCTTAATGATAGACGTTGGGTCCACTTCAGAATTTCAGAACTCGTAACCCAATTTCTTTAAGGGAAATCATATATCCTAGCCCTCCTGGCCGAGTAGATCTGGTCGCTGAACCATCTCAAGAAAAAGAAACGAGGAGATCTAAAGACTAATATAATCCCATTAGTAGTCTGGTTCGTTAGCCACATGAGAAGTTACTAACTTGCTTTCAACAGGGCTGAGTTTACCCAGTAATACAATCTCATCAAGTCTTTTGAAGAAAGAATTGAGCTGCCAGAAGATATAGCTAGCCACTACTAGGTCCAATACTTTCAGAGTATAAAAGCGAAAGAGTTATTATTGATGCACAAGTGGTTTGCAAGCAAGGAAATGATAAGAAGATGTGAAGATTTTAAGGTGGTGCCCCTAATTGGCTTTAACCTTTGCACTGGATACATCCTAGCCAATGGACTCATTGAAGACATGGTCCCTAAGCCATCATTAGATGCTGTCTCATTGGACTTTCATGACCTTAGCATATTGGTGCTTCATAAAGTAGCCAAGCTCCTAAACATCCGAGCTCTTTGGTGTATAAGAAAGACCACCCCTACCACTAAAGAGATAGTAGGCAGGAGCCAGATAACCAAAGGACTTCTCTATTGCCAACTAAAAGGGTTGAAAGATATGGAAGACAACAAAGAGAAGGGAGAAGTCTAAGTCAAAGTTGAACCTGAGAAAACGTGTAAAAGATAGCAGGAGTTGGAGAGTTGTTGCAAGGACTATCACCAAAAGATAAAGGTATTAGAAGCACAATTGAAGAGGACCAAGGGTAAAGAAGAGGAGGTTCCCAAGATCTGAAAGAGGAAAAAGATGCAAGATGAGCCCACTAGTCATAGGAGGATTAGAATTTAGATTTTAGACTCTTTTAATGTTTTCTTCTTTATAATTCCTTTTTTTGAATAGAATAAGTGATGTAAAGCTTCACAATTGCAAAAATTAATAAAAATTAGTTAGGTTTTGCCACATCAAAGGTCTCTTGCCAATTCTTAATTTTCCATTGCATTTGTGTGATACGCATCCTGCATTTATATATTTAATGACTTCCTTTCCTTAGAAAAATGTAATATATGCTAACCCTTTACTAAGTTAACAAATTAGGTAAAATCTCAAGATAGCTCCCAAACGTCAACTCTTTCAGAGAAGTCTGATTAGAGCACGTTCCTAGACCAGGATGGCACTACTCAAGGAAATGACGGAGAACCCAAAATTAATGGTCCCTCCGAGCTAAGGTTCCGTTCCATAGAAAGGGCTATGGAGAAGATGGCAGAACAAATGAGCTTCCTAGTAAACAACATCGCTTTGCTGCAAGCCACAGCACTGGCTAATGAAGAAAGCTCCAAGACTCGTTATGGGAAGAATACATAGGCTCTCAAAGTAGAGCACGAATATCTAAAAGACCCATTTAAGTCAGAAGGAGTTTACCCGAAAAACAACCTGACCTTTGAACCTAATACGTATGTAGCCCCGAGATCGATTGACCAAAGGCCTAGCATAGATAGCTTAAAAGAATTGGAAAAGAAACTGACGCAACAAATAGTTGAGAAGATGAAAGCACGTGCATGGTATGATGGGTTTGAATAGGTAGGGATCACCGAGTTTTCCACATACGACATCGGATCAGACCCTAAGAAGTTTAAGGTACTGGAGTTCAAAAAGTATAATGGAACGGGTTACCCTAAACTCCATACTAGGTTGTACGTCAGGAAGATGGGTAAATATATCCAGTATGATTTACTGATTATACAGATGTTCCAAGATAGTTTAATGGGATCGGCCCTAACCTGATATGCCCAGCTCGATCTGAACCAGATAAATACATAGGAGAAACTTGCTAGAGCATTTTATGAACAATATAAGTTCAACGTAGAAGTAGCTCTGACTATGATGGACCTAGTTGCCCTGCGAAAGAAGAATAACGAATCGTTCAAAGAGTATGCTTAAAGGTGGAGGTCCTTAGCTGCAAGAATCTCTACTCTTACTACTGAGAAGGAGCTTACATTAACTTTCATTAACACCTTGGAAAGGCTCTACTTCTCCTATCTAATTGGGAAGCCTCATCTAGTTTTGCTGAAGTGGTAATAGCAGGGTACAGGATTGAAAGCGCCATCTCTTCCGGCAAGCTTCAAGAGCCCGTAAATAGAAGGCCATCGATTTCATCAACTGATCCTAGACCAACGGGCAACAAGCTTAAGGAACCCATGATCAGCATGGTAAATTCAAATGCCAGATCAAATGCTCAAGCTACCTTCAAAACGAATCCTCCTTCAACTCAACAACAGTTTAGGGACCGGCTGCAAGCTAATAGGACTTTTAGATAATTTACCAAGATATCGGTCCCCTTAAGTCAAGTTTTTGAGAAGTTGCGGAAAGATAATTTGTTACGGTATGAACTTCCTAGCGATTGATACTGACCGAGAATCTTTGACCCCACAATAAAGTGTGAATACCATTGTGGGTAAGTGAGGCATTCGATTGATGCGTATTGGAGACTGAAGAACAGAATTTAGGATCTGATAGATGAAGGGATATTGCAGTTAGATTTTGTAGAAGCCTTGGCTCCCAATGTTAACAATAATCCCCTACCTAACTACGGGCCAATGATTGGTATGATTTTTTATGATTGTACCGTCAACGTCATTGATTCAGACAAGAAGCCTAAGATTTTTGAGTTTTATACTAGCGATCAGACTCCAAAAGCAAAGAGGTATACGTTTCACGTATCGTTGGCATTAGAAAATTACAGGGTTGCCCCATTTAACTATGTCCTAGTAAATCAAGAGAAACTAGGTCCTCTAATAGGGGGGATTACATGATCGGGAAAGATCTACCACCCAAGAGAAGAGCATGGGAGGAAGGCTACATTGGGGGAATCAAATGATAAAACAACTGCCAAATACGTTGAAGGCCTATCGGCCTTTACTAAGATGATCAAGTTGAGTGAGTATAAGATCATGGACCAACTTAATGAGACTCTTACACAAATGTCGTTGATAAGCTTGTTGATTACATTTGAACCACACAAGGAAGCTTTGTTTCGTACTTTAAAGGAGGTGAAGGTCCCTCGTGAAATTCTAATTGAGAAGATGGGACTAGTTATTAATTCCGTCCTCGTAGTGGATCAAATTTCTTTTTTAGCTAAAGAATTAGGTGAAGAAGGGAACAAGTATATGAAGCTACTCTTTATCATGGTAAGGAGTAACGACATAATCATTGCCAAAGTACTCATTGACAACGGATCATCGCTAAACATTTGTCTACTTTCCACCTTAGATTTGCTAGGAATCGACATGTCTGCACTTAGGCCTTCTTCTACAATAGTGAGAGCCTTTAATGGTTTTAGAAGAGAGATTATAGGGGAGATAGATTTATTTATGAGTATTGTCCCTTAACACTTCACTATTCGATTCCAGGTTATGGACATTCCAAGATCTTTCAACTTACTCTTGGGAAGACCTTGGATTCACGCAGTAAAGGCCATACCTTCGAGCTTGCACCAAAAGTTAAAGTTTATCTCAAATGGCTAGGTGATTACAATTCTAGGAGACCAAGATTATGAAATTTACAAAGAAATGGCCATATCTTATATAGGAAGTGAAAGGCAAGAAGAGTTGGGCTTACAAATGTTTGAAGAAGTAAGCATGGTTACTGGTCTCAAGAGAAAAGAAGATAGAAGAATAGAGTTTGAGGAAGGCCAAATCGACACCTATGACCTTGGTTACAATCTTACCCCAATAAAAGAATTTCAGAAGAAACAAGCGAGGGGTAAGAGAGGCAACAATTTATACCATGCCTTGATGACCTTTCTGCCACTAATTGAGACATTCATATGGGAAGAGACTTAAGCTTTGGAATTTGCTAATGAAGGAACAACAAGCTCAACATACGAGTTCCAACACCATTTGAATAATTGGTTTTCCATCCCAGCGAATGGCAACAGGTCTTCCCTAGGGTAAAGGGTGACCTGTAGTTAGTTTTTTTTGAATTTTTATTTTCAATAGTTATCGTTTCAAATGTATCATCAAACCTTTCGCTCAAAAATTAGTTAGGCCTTTATCTCGTTTGAGATTTACTTCCATTCATTTAATAAAATCTTAGTTCCTTTCTTTCCTTTGTTGTGTTTTAGTTCTCTTTTGCTTACATACACTTTTCTTTATGCGTTTTGCCCAGATCCAATGAACTAAGCGAAAACCAGGAATATCTCATGCAAGTAGAAAATGAGAATATCGATATCTCCTTTGGCCCTATTGGGTTAGTCGTTGGGAACGATGTTGATGACCACAATAATATACAAGAGGAATGGCAAAAACATGAATTGGGTAGAATTACTATTGATGAACCGATTGAAACAATTAATGTGGGGAATGAAGAAAATCCTAAGAATCTAAAAATTGGAGGGAATCTAAAAGAGAAACAAAAAAACAGAAATGATTACATTGTCAGCAGAATATCAAGACGTGTTAGCTTGGTCGTATGAAGATATGCTAGGGTTGGACCCATTGATCGTAGTCCACTGTTTACCCATACAAGAAGACACCAAACCAAAAAAGCAAAAGTTAAGGAGATTTCGACTTAATGTCTTACTGAAAATTAAAGAGGAAGTTAAGAAACTACTGGAAGTTAGATTCATTGAGGAGTCAGATTACCCATAATGGGTAGCTAATATTATTCTAGTAATAAAGAAGAATGGGAAAGTCAAAGTATGCATAGACTTTTGAGATCTCAACCAAGCAATACTTAAAGACAATTTTCCATTGCCTCACATTGATGTCTTAGTGGATAACACGGTTGGAAATCATCTATTCTCATTCATGGATGGTTTTCCGGGACACAATTAGATTCGGATGTTTGAAGAGGATAAGACAAAGACGACTTTTGTTATAACTTGGGGTACGTTTTGCTATAAGGTGATGTTGTTTGGGCTTAAGAATGCAAGGGCAATATATCAGAGGGCCATGGTTGCAATCTTTTATGATATGATGTATAAAGAGATAGAAGTTTATGTTGATGATATGATTACGAAATCCAAGGAAGAGGAAGATCACTTAGAAAACTTGAGGAAGTTGTTTAACAGATTGAGGAAGTTATAGTTGAAGTTAAATCCGGAGAAGTGTACCTTTGAAGTAATGTTAGGAAAATTATTGAGATTCATAGTTAGTCAAAGAGGTATCGAAGTCGATCCCGATAAAGCTAAGGCTATAATCGACATGCCTCCTCTATACACACTTAAGGAAGTACGAGGATTGTTGGAGCATTTAAATTACATAGCCCGATTTATATCACAGCTAACAGACAAATGCCGCCCTCTTTTCAAGCTATTAAAGAAGAACGTGAGGATCGCCTGAGATGAGGAATGCGAAGAGGCTTTCACAAAAATTAAAGAGTACCTTATGAAACCTCCAGTGTTAGTAGCTCTTAAGCCTGAAAAGCCATTGTTTTTGTACCTTACCATAATGATCGAATTCATGGGATCCGTGCTTGGTCAGAAGGATGAAGAAGGGAAAGAGCGGGTTGTTTACTATCTAAGCAAGAAGTTCACAGAAGGGGAGCGAAAATAATTGAAAGCTGAAAGGACCTATTGTGCATTGGTCTAGATCATGCATTGGCTTAGACAATATACACTTTACTATCAAATTGAGTTGATAACACAACATAATCCTTTAAAGTACTTAGCAGAAAAACCAGCTGTCATTGATAGAGTTTCAAAGTGGCAGATGTTACTGATAGAATTTGATATCAAGTATATGAGCTAAAGTTTAGATAAGGGGTAAGCCTTGGTGGATCAATTAGTAGAGAATCCCTCTGAGGATACCCCTCAAGAAGCATGAGTTGAGTTTCTTGATGAAAGTATCCTAGCGGCAGAAAATGATTCTAATAGTGAAGCAGTTGAGAAGCCCTCAAGGTGGAAAATGTTTTTTGACGAAGTAGCTAAGGTATCTAAATGTGGAGTTAGGGAAATTCTAATGTCTCCTGAAGGTACACAATTCCCAATGGCTGTGAGACTGGCTTTCTCGTGTATTAATAATATCGTAGAATACGAGGCATGTATTTTAGGACTCAAGATTGCATTGTCTAATGAGATACGAGAAGTAGAAGTGTATAGAGATTCCTTGTTGATCATAGGCCAAGCTCGAGGTAAGTATAAGATGAAAGACCCCAACACTTGGCCGAATTGATAGCCAAGTTCAAAAAAATTACTTTCGTATACGTGCTAAGGGTTCATAACCAATTTGCTAATGCTCTCGCTACTTTGGCATCAATGATTCAGATATTGGGAGGAGTGGAGATTCAGCTACTAAAGATTGAAGTTGAAGAAAAGCCTGCTTTCTGTTTGGTAATGGAAAGTTCACATGACAAAAAGCCTTTGTATCATGACATCAAAATACTTCTGCAACATGGAACGTACCTTGAAGAGGTTGAGAAGAAGGATAATAAAATGATTAGAAGATTGGCCACTCAGTACCTGATAAGCGACTCTACTCTGTACAGACGATTGTTTGACTGTACAATTTTATGTTGTGTAGATGACAAAGAGATAAAGGTGTTAATGGAAGAAGTACACGAGGGAGTATGTAGTTTCCATATGAATGGCTACATGCTTGCTAAAAAAATCATGAGGATGGGATATTATTGGTTGACTATAGAAACAGATTGCATCAAACATGTTAGATACTGCCATTTGTGCCAGATCTATGTGAACAAAGTAAATGCTCCGTCTCAAGAATTGCATACATTATTTGTACCATGACCTTTTTCGATGTGGGGGACAGACATCATTGGCCCAATCACTCCAAATGCATCTAATGGGCACCTATTTATACTGGTAGCTATTGATTATTTCACTAAGTAGGTTGAAGCCTCATCTTACTCTAGTGTGACGAAGGGAGTAGTGGTTAAGTTCATCAAAAGAGACATACTGGCTCGATATGGTACATCAGAGACAATTATTACCAATAATGGTACGAACTCGAACAATAAATTGATGTTGGAGTTATGCCAACTGTCACGCCCCGAAGCAGTAGAATCATAACAGCCCCGTCGTGTAAACCATTCTAAGATAGAAGTTGGCCTTACAATCGCTATCCTAGATCTGATCTACACAAGGCGTCCACGACTAAACCACTTTGAAGTAAATGGTTTGTAATTTAAATAGATCATTTACTTAAGAAAGTAAGTAAATATATATATATATATATATATACTATAATTCGGTTATTACAATTAAAGTTTACAATATTTCTCCATAATATATTTTCTAGTTATTACATTATTCAGAAATGAAAAATTTTAAAGTAAAAGCTTAGACCTTAAAAATATGTGCTTATTCTTTGAATGTTTTTCCTCACTCTCCAAGATCCAGCAGTTGCTAGCTTCAGAGTAGTTGTATGCTGCTTTTTAGCCAGCACTTGTATGATGTCTATAGGGATGTGAGCAACCACAGCTTAGTAAGTTAGGATGGAGGACTTAAAACTATACCATAAACACAACAAGGTTATCAATCAATTTATTAGGTGCAATGCATGTTTAAGAAAATGCCATCGCACAACATTGTCCGGTCCGTCGTGAGATTAAAGAAATTGCACCCGCTTTAATTTAGGTTGAGAAGTTGCCGTTAATGCAACAGCTCACAACCAAACCCAGCTTTGTACAATGGAGACCTCGCTCCTCCCGTGACTACCTTCAAACCATTGACTTCACCCTCGCCGCGACCTTCTCACCTGTCACTTAGTTTGACTAAGGATGAAGAAGGGACCCTTTGCAATCCTGTGCTATCCTTTTCGAAGGGGTCGGTATTTGGCCGGAGAATCCTAGGTTTCCCTTAATGGGTTGCCATGCCGGTCCGATTATGATTACAAGTCGTATATTTGATTAGGTTTAGTTTAGGGTGATTAATCATTTTATACAAATCATATAATACAAGCCAGAACAACAAACAGAATCATAACATCACTCATAATTAAGCACATGCGCACATGCACACATCCAACTATCTAACCAGCACAACTAAGTATAATCTCAAGCCTCCAAAATATAACATCGTATTAATCTCAACTTACCTCGACTCCTCGCTCACTTACTCGAGGTTCAACTTGCTCAGGCCATCGCCGATCATCCTTATAATACAAATGTGGTTTCAGTTTTTCATATAACTATTATAGGCTTGGGGTTAGGTTCAGGTTCGGTTTCCGCATTGATTTCTAAATTAAGTTCTAGTTCAATTTCTAAGTATTGTTTTATACTCGAATCCTAGAAATTCGTTTCAACTCATAATGTGAAATTAATCACATTACTTCCAGATCTCCTAAATACCATCATTACCCTTAGTCAGTATTTTATTCCACTCGGTATACTTAAATCCTTATTAGTGTACTGAATTTACTCCTGATGTGAAAAATTTTTACATTTTTCATATAATTACATAAATTCAAGTTTTCTATCAGTTTTATTATATATCCCTATTATTTATATAATATCAATTTTTATCCTAATATTTTCTATTTATTATATTTCCAATAATTACATATTATGTATTATCACTTATTATACATATAATACATATCTAATATTTCTATCACTCTAATTATCATCTCCCAACATCAATTATCATTTCAAAGTATCTAAATTCATCCTAAATCAGATTTTACACCTAATTTACAAAATTAACTTAAAATTTACTATTTTTCTCTATTACTCATTTACTACATAATTAACCTAATAGTTACATCTAACACCCTAAATGCTACAAGTATCATACTTTATTAGATTTCAATATCATAAAACATATAATTATTCATTAAATCAGTAATTAACCATTTAATTACTTAATTAACCCTAAATTACCCACTTTATGCCTCATTTTAAGGTCTAAAAATTATCTAAAATTTTCAAAAATTAATTTTTTGAAAACGACCTTCAAAGCACTATTCTATATCATCTAAGTAAGCTACATAAAAATTTTGGGTTCGAAACTATACTCTTAAAGTCATTTATTTTTAAATTGAAACATGCTCAATTTTGTATAATTTCTTAAGGACTATATATCACGAGACATATTTTCATCAAAATAATATTTTTCCTAAAAACTATATACAAAAATATTCCAGAATAACAAAATTCATAATTTTCTAAGAATCTTTACTATTTTTACCAAATTACACAAAATCGGATTGGAAATCGAACTCACCGATCTGAATGGCTCCGGCCACCGCCAGTCGTCGTGGCCTTGTTGGCCGGTCTAGGCGCTGCCACCACCGTATGGTGGTGGTGGTCGTCCACTCCCAGCTGCTCGTCTAGTTTGGGTTCCCCTTTAAAGCCCTAATTGCATAATTTTTCCTATTTTTTTTTTCTAATCCTAATTTTTCTCTCAATTTCATCTGTTTCTATTTTTCTCACTCTCCAAATTGCCCAAATGAGCTTCTGAAAAATTTAGAGTATTTATAGAGCTTTAGGGAAATTATTGTGCATTAATTAGACAAGACAATTGCCTTATCTTCTTCCAATTTAACTTTTGTATTATTCTAATTTAATTGGCTAATTTTTTTCTTATTTTCCCCAGTTTCCATGACCTATATCTAGATCATTCCTTATTTTTCCTAATTTTTCCTTAATTAATTATGAATTTTCTTTAATTATTTAGTATTATTTTAGCACATTTCGTGTATTTTAAGTAATTACACGTATTTCTACCTACATGTCAATTCATATATAGTACAAATAAATAATCCTAAATATTATTTAAGTCATTTTATGATTTTTAGTATACATATAATTTATCTCTAGTGATTCATTAATTATTGAAATGCATTTTACGCATTTTCGATAAGTAACGAGTTATATACTTAAAATTTGGAATTTTTATATTCTTTTATTTCATTGCTTATTTTCTTAAATTTAAACTTACGGGATCATTTTTATTATTATTTCTGGCTTTACTTATAATTTAGGTATAATTGGATCTTTCAGTCGATCGAAACTTTGAGTGACTAGTTGTGGAGCTTATTAATCCCTTAGACCTTTGTAATCCTGATAAAGCTCATGGCATGGGTTGTGCTCCATAGACTCAGCTTTCCTCCTCATGGCTGATCTTAGCTTAGGCCTATCAGGCGGCCTACCCAACCAGAAAGATCATCAATGACTAGAAGAATACAGATAAAGCCAGTAACTAAGTCAAACAATTACTTCTTACATTTGTGAAACACATTGAGCATCATGGCTCTACTCTCCAATACTTATGGATATGGCTTCTATTTACTAATTTTTATCCAATTGTCTACTTCACTTTTCTATAAATATAAAACTATCACTTAATAGTAAGTTATTTAATACTTTGTGCACCTGAACCTATATATTGTTTTTGAGTACTTTTGCATTCTCTAAATACTCGCTTAAGTTAAGTATAGAAGTGGTCGCATTGGATAATACTCAGGTGTCTCCTTACTGTGCTCTCTTTAATAGGCTCATTTGGTCCCGCGAAACCCAATCTCTTTTAAATTCATACTGACAAATATTTTGAGATGATATTAACCATTTTTTAGTATAATTAATTCATTATTTTAGAGGTTTAAGTGATAAATATTTATATTATTATTTTTAGAAGGTGGCGAATCAGTAAAGAAAAGATGAGTATTTATTAGGAGACGGTGGATATATCACCATCTCCGCCATCATAGTTGCATAAGCCACATATTAAGATAACTAACAGGATCAGTTATTTGTTTTATTAAAAGTATATGTTAAGAGAAATTTAACCCTTTAAGAAAACCAAAATTCTCTATTGCCTCGACATATAAAGAAGAGCCCTACCAATTTAACTCTATTTTCTCGGCGACTTGATAAATACCTCGTTCACGTTTGCCTCGTTTATTTTTCCGAATGTTACTGTGCACTGGGACCAAGTAATGAAGAACAAAATCATTATGTTGCAGGTTTATGTCAATCATTTTGTGCATGTCAATAAAAAGCAATTAAATGTAGTGGAATTTTCAAATTTTCTCGACAAAATCTATACTATTATCCACGTACAAATGAAATAAATAATTAAATATGATGTGACCGATTTAAAACATTTCACAATAAAGTAAATACATACAAAAATGCAAAGACGATAAGTAATGATAAGATGAGTGTATAATTCAACCTTTCTTTATTTTTGAGAAAGAAAACACTAAGAGGAAGGAAGGAGAGAATATTACTATTTTTATCTTCGTTTCACTATTACTCTAGAAATAGGTAAATAAAAAAAATACTAAAGCCATATATTTACAATTCATCCAGTAGTTTCTTAATCGACAGGTACATCAAGTGATACCCTAAACAATAAAAACACACCAAAGACACGTATAATACTATCAACAATAAGCCATCCATGTTTTTGTCCATCTAGCTATATGAGTCCATTTAGGATGGGCCGATATATCCATGGAAGGCCAACCTCATATATATACGTATGTTTTGTATATCCACTGCAATAGATCATTATATGCCAAGCTCTATGCTTATAACCGGTTGACCCTGAATTTGTTGAGGTTTGACTTTCCAGCAAATGAATAGGTAAATGATGATGCATATATTGATGAAAACCACTGTGATAGGAGAGGTTCTGATCCAGAGAAGCAGTTCGAATGCAATACTTCCAGACACCAAATTGATATAACAACAAATTGTTCCAAATCTTGCTAGGTTCACTTCCACAAGTGAAATAATATATATCGTTTCAAATATAATATGAACTTGTAGGATTATGTCCTTTACATAGGACGAAGGGGGGTCCCTCGCTTTCAATTGTAAATATAGCAGCACCCTGATGACAAAAATCGTGTTGAGCATATGGGCTGTAACGTGAAACCGTTGCCTTAGTTCAGTTAGTGACCAGCTGCAATAAAAAAATTTAGAAGAGAATGAACGAGTTGAAAAAAAAAATACATAAGCTTGTGGATAAATAAGACAAATAACAAATCGATATACATTATCAATTTAACCTTAAGCAGTTAAGTGCTAAAAAAAATATGGAAGTATTTGCATGTCGAAAATGGACAACAAGAGTAAAAACTATACTAACCTTGGTTGGGTGCTGGAACTAGACTTCGGTTGCTGTGGAGTATCCATTTGATTCATCAGGAATGAGTTAGATTGCTTTTTTTTTTTTTTTTTTTTAATTGGCCAAGAATTAGATTACTTTTAAGACCTGTAAAAATGGTCGATACAAAAAGCTTTGAAGGTTCAAGGAGTAAAGAAAGAGAAAACTTTAACGACTTGTAATACTTCAACGTAGATGGTGCTTTTATAATCTAAGTGTGGAAAAACAGAGAAACTGAGAAAATGCTATTTGGCTCTCTGAAATCATATAGGGGTGAGTAAGTGTAAGTATATATATGTATACAGTGGAGGGGACGAAGGAAAGATCCAAGAAAGATCTTGAAACGGACTTGCGGCGTGGAAACTCCGACGGAAAAAACAAAACATAAAAAAAAAAACAAAGCCGGACACAACTTTTTATCGTGAGGTGATGTCTGTCGCTAGGAGCTAACGTGGATGAATTTGGATTTCAAGGTAACGAAAAGCGCTATCGAGTGAGTATCGGATCTATAATCAGATAGCCTATCAAATTTCGATTGTGTTAAAATTTTAACTATTGAAATTGTGGTGCTTTCTGTTCTTGATAAATTTTTTTCAGTTATCTGGTTGAATTTGTATTTTTATACTTTTATGAATTGTTTTATTATTGATATTTTGTTGTAATCCGTGGTTTATGGTTAAAATTATCTATTCACTAATTTAATTTGTGAAGAGATACTTTATAAGTTTATTATTATTCATAATAAAAGATTTTGTATTGGGTGATTATGTGGTTTTTTCTCACATTGTAGTTTTTCACGTTATATTCTAGTGTTATTTATCTTTTAACTTTCAGTTTATTATTATTATTTTCTTAAGGTTAATATCATGTTATATAATATATACACAAAGATGCTTGAAGTATATGGACTTTTTATGATGCGAATATAATGCTTGAAGTATATGGACTTTTTACGATGCAAATATCAAATTATATTATACTAACTGATGTGTACCTCGATATTTATACAAAAAATAAATAAATTGATTTAATAGAGTCATGATGTACCAATAACTAAAAAACTATATACATGAATGATAATTTTTAAAAAGAAAAACAAAGAAAACCAACATAAACAATTTGGAAAGTGCATGATGAAAAATAATACACTAAAAGTATGCTGATTTTGACTAATTTGCTTCATTGAAGAAGTCACCATTTTCCTGCAAAATTAATTAAAAAAACAAGAGTTATTGGAGGAACTATAAACATAATAAAAGGGATTTTTTTTTTGTATAAAATGATGTTACCTTATAACTAAGTGATTAAACTCCTTGTATATCAATTCAAAAGTGCTTTTGAGTCGTGAAAAATTCTAAAAATTCACATAGAAGATATGAAGTGTTAAATATGTAAAAAGAATTGTATAGTAATATGGAATTTAAAAAGAAGTAATTATTTTTTACACCTTGACAAGGTAGAAGTGGATAAAAGTGATTGCAGATTAAATAATTTATTCCAACTATAAATCGTAAAATCATTTAATAAATGAAAATTAAGATGTATTTTGCACTATTGTAAATATTTTTTTTTTCCATTACACAGAAGGAAGAAGTTCGGTTTTAATATCATGGAATTTGGATTGTTTTTTTTTTTTTTAATTATATTTTGTTGGTTTTGTTTGCCTTTTAATTTGTCATATAAAAGTTAAAACTGAAGCCAACTTTTTTTTTTTCCTAATAAGGCAATTTCTTTCACGAATATGCTTTTGATTCGCTAGGAAAATAAATAAACTAAAATGGTTTCTTAATTATTTTTTTTCTGTTAGTGAATATTGATGGCTTTGATGGGAACATGAGCTTAAGTAAATACAAGTTATTTTAGTATAGTCAAGCTACAGTAAATAGGTATTAATATAGATATTAATGATGTGTAATAAACATTCACTAATATTTTACGTGGGAGAGCTAACTTTTGGGTAATAATCCTTAACAGATCATCAATTGATCAATGTTATTAATGTATAAAAATATATATTCTAAATATGGACAAATAGTTTCCTTTTGGTTTTGCACTTATCTAATTTCTACCCAAAAAATAGTAATAATAATAATTGATGTTGGTGACTCCATGTTAATTTAGTAAAGAAGTTTTAAACTAAGTGTCATAAAAAAGAAGAAGAAGAAACTCCAATATCAGTATATAGTTTGAACTTATAAAGATATAAACGTGTTCATTCAAAGAAAGGAACGGTGAGCAAGTGTTTCAGCACCCATGTTTCAATCATGAACAACTTCTGTGCATAAAAAATTCGGGCTGTCCGTTTTGGGGTTGAAAAAAAAAAGGCTATCAGGATTTCTTAAAACGAAAAAAAGGAGAGAGAGAGAGAGTAGGGAAAAAATGAAAAAGAAGACAGAGAATAAAGTGAAACGGAAAACCAACTCATAATTATCGTGGAAAACTTTTAATAAAGCGAAATCTTCCTGTACTATAAGAAGATTGGTTAATAACTACCGTTAAATTGCCATGGTCTTTTTGGAAATAAAAAAAAAAAAAGAAAAAGAATAGAAAACTTAATGCATAGGGGCACAGAAAATAGTGAAGCAAATAAAGGCTATGAAAAACTCTTGGGTTAGAAAAAAAGAAAGAAAAAGAATGAAGTAAAATAAAGAACTAACTCATGCTTGTAGTAGAAAAACTCTTAATAAAGCAAATGCTCTTGTAAATTAAAATCAAGAAAATTGATAGATAAGGACCAATAAATTGTTATTACACTAATTAAAATGCCTTAAAAAAAAAAAAAGGAAAAGGGAACATATATTTAAAGTTACGTACTTGCACTATGATTTAAAGTTGAAAATTGTTAAGAAAAGTGATAAAAATTGCGGTCTACAATACACCAATTGAACAAATCCAAAATATTAAACATTGAGACGATTTATTTCAAGTTTCATCATGGTGGAGAACTGCTCAAGACGGTTTCGTGGTGAAGTCAAAGTCTTCAAATCTTCGTGCAAGTAAATAGTTCTCAAAAGGTGTACGTGTTGGAGGAAGTTGGAAAACTCTTAAACAATTACCCAATTAGTTATATATGCCATCATTTCCACGCGTCTTAGCCGTTGATTCCGTTTGCTTTATTGTCTAAAGTGTTGAGGAGGAGTCTACCGAGCGTTGAGCGAGTGTAATTCATATTGGAAGTGAGTAGGAAAATACTGAAGAGAGAGGGAGCAGTTAGCAAAGTTAAATAAAAGTGTATATTTAAAAAAAGTATACACTAAAATACTGTGGAGGAATGAAGAGAACTCCCTTGATATATACAGATAAAAGTGTATATTTAGAAAAGTGTATCCTAAAATGGTGTGGAGTTGAATGAAGAGTATTCCCTTAATATATATATAGACATAGATACACACATGGATGCATGAAGTGTATGGACTTTTTATGATGCAATATCGGCACCACATGACAGGTCGAGACCTCATTTATCGGAACCTACCCATTTAAACAAACACGAAATGCTCGATCAGTAAAAGCCCATCATAAACACGATCAGTAAAACGATCTCCACTGTGTGAAGACAACAAATCGTGATTCTCTAATTCTAAACACAGAACCTGAATCGTGCTAAACAAAGAAGATCAATAATTTAGTAAGTTATTGAAATTCACATAATCAACACGATGTATATTAATTGCTAGTTTGTAGTGCAGTTTGAACCTTTAACAACGCCTATAGATTAGCAGGACATGAGCATTTGCATGATTTATTGATTATATTGACAGGTTTTATATTAGAGATTCTTTGATGTTCACCACTTTAAAGAGCGAAATGAGACTGAAAAATTATAGGATTTGTATTTGCATCTTGCTATGTGAAGCATATTATTATTCAGTTATTTTCCACTTTCACTTGCAATTAGTAGATTAGTCCACTTTCCCTTGTCTTTAGTAGATTAGTCCACTTGTCATTAATTGATTTGCTATAATATTTATTAGTATTTTTGCAATTATAGTTAGTCCTTGTAGTAGAGTATAAATAGTCTTGTAACAGAGTGAGTTAAATTGAACATTTTTCATTTTCACTGTTTCATTTATGAAAGGATCAATGCGTAAGTTTTTTATCTTTTGCAACTTTGCTTTCATCCATGAAGAATTTCTTCTTTAGCTTATAAGGTATCAAAGCTTGATGGCACGATCAAAACATTTTTGTTCATTTGTTTAGTCTAGCACTAATTCAAATCAACTTGGCAAGTGGATCCTCTATTTCTTTTTGGTCAGATAGTCCTAACACTATCATTGGCAATATTATTTTTAGTGGAACAAATTATCTTGTATGGAGCCAATCAATCAAATTAAGATTAGATATAAACTAAAGCTAGGGTGTCGATGAGAATATTATTAAACCTAATCAAAGTTCATATGACTGAATTAGATGAATCAAGTGTGATTGCATGGTCCAATATTGGATCCTAAACTTAATGCTAAGCGAGTATTCTAATAATTATCTTTATGTGCAATCAACATGCAAATTGTGGTTGGAAATGATGGAGCAATATGAACATTGCAATGGACCTATGATTTCCAATTATTAACAATATTAAAGGGTTAAATTAATGAGTAGGTGTGTTTAAACAAACTTAAGTGATATTGGGATGAGTTATAAGTTTTATGTAACTATCCAACTTGTGAATGTGGTAGGTTGGATCATTGTTGACATCGATAAAGAGAGAATTATGGAATTTGAGTTGCAAGATTAGTTGATTCAATTTTTAATGAGACTAAACAAAAAACATTAGTGAGAAGAGATTATAATATTTTAATACTTGAATTTTATTTGTATATTTGAAATTATCTCTATAGCTTATATTTTCCGTCAAGATCAATTATTTATTAACTTTGACAATATGAGAAACCTTAAGACCGCTATAAATTGATGTGGTTATAGACCTACTCAGACATATGATAGATTATTGAAACATTTCAAAATAAAGCAAATATAAATCTAAAAAGCCAATAAGTTTAATCATAGGATGAACTTATAACTCAATTTTTTTTTCTGTTTTCAATAGAAGAGGAAAAAAGTTAATATATGCTACTCAAAAAGTTCAACTTGTGTGTTAGGTGTGGTGGGAACTTCACGGGTCCCTACTTTTGAATCTGCTTCCTTTGCTTTGCCTTTGTAGTATTACTGTTTGATAGTAATGATTATTGGACAGATATTTTATCACCAAAAAAAGTAAGAATTACATGGCATAAAAGAAACAATACAATGTGAGTGGTCTGTAATTAACCGTTGGACATGCACAAATCCCAATGCATTCGGAGGTGCTCTCGGTGGAGTTTTAGTACCCAAACTATATCGTGTGGTCGATGGAGTTTTCGTGTAGCGTCCCCAAAAGAACTAATAAGAGTTATCTAAAATCACCATGTCACATGTATATCAATTACATAATAACCATTTTGTGAGTTAAAGATAATAAGATCTTATTTATTTGTTTAATTATTTTATTTATTCATATTATATTTAAGTATATGATATAAAAATAACTATAAAAATCAATGTTTTTCTACTTTTCAATATCGCAAGGAATCAAAATCTTCTACTAAATAACAAAATAAGTAATATTTACATTTTTATATTTAAACTTACTCAAAATAAATTATACTCTTATCAGGAATAAACTATCTTGTAGAGATTGTTGAATTGACTTTTATACACTTAGATTTTTAGCCCATCCAATGTCTTAATTATGCTTCCTAGGAAATTATAGAGGAATGAGCCAAATAACTATAAGCTCCATAAAAGGTAAGAGATCTACCTTATACTATCATATGATAATAATCAAGGTTATCAAATAATTTAAATACAATGCATGAGCAATCAATATGAATGCAATATTGCATGCGATTTTTCGGTAACTATGTAAAGTTAAAGATATAACCTCTCTTTTACTCGAATTGAGGATAGCCATCCAAGCTCAAGTCTCCACTTTGGATGAAAAACTTATTCTTATCCTGACTCACTGCTTGGGCCCTTATTTTTTCCAATAATCCATCTTGATAGCCATTAGTTTTTTGAATCCTTTCCTATACTTGACATCCCTAAATCTTCTTATAGGCTAAAAAAGGAGCAAACGTAGGCTTCACCTACCCCCTGCCATAACTATTAAAGAGAGCTGAGCGACTATTAGTACGCGTTGTATAACGCATATCTTCATTAAGAGTTTTTAACCTGATCGTTTTATGTCTAATTATTGGTGATAAAACAATATATCGCAAACACTTAGTATCAATGTAACATATAAGTGCTTTATAGCATAACATACATAGTACGTTTGGGTACTTATTTAGTAAACAGGTTTAAACACATGCATAATACATGTACAATCGATCTACTTACAAACACAAATAAGCATAATAGTTCGTTGACTTTGAAAATAAACCTACTTACGTGACCTCTTAGCCAATTATTCCAAGAAGCCTTTGATAAGGTTGCAGATTTAACCTATTTGATATAAGATGGAGTAGAAATTAAAATATAGTACTTGGATGAGATCAACCTAATATACTATGCTTATCCTTTGATTTTGCCGAATATATTCGTAGGTATTTATTTTGTAGTATGATTAAACTCCAACTTTATATTTGAAATCCTTTTAATTTGTATAGAACTAGTTTCTTTTTTTGTTTTTTTACGCTTCTCAAGGAATTTTACCAAAGCGGCTTTTACTTTAAAAAAAAAAAAGAATTACATATTTACTCAAATATTATAAAAGTAGATAAAATTAGTTTGCATAGTTCTAATCATTATATTTATAGGTCCAATACCTTTTAGAAATTATATATTTAATAATTGGAGATCTATTTAATATGATAATCAACACTAATGGTACACTAACCCTAATACAGGTCCTTGAGTGAACATACGAGCTTAATATTGCCTGTAACTAAAAGGAGTGGGTCTAGACCACGAGATGGTCCGAAAGATAAACAATTGTCAAAGGTTTAGTAGGGGATTTCTGTACATCGAAGATGGATATGACGCACTAACGCTTTACACGAGCTCAAGTTATACTTGATATGATACATAAGTATAGCCGAAGGTCACTTGTCACTACTCCATATTCAATGGGCTAGATAAAAGTAGCTTAAGAATAAGCGGAAAGATACTTAGCTCAAGAGAGTATAAAAAAATTCGGTGTATTCTCTGTGTATTGATGATGCAACTATTACAATTTGTAAGTATTTATAGTACCTAATTAGGGTAAGTCTTAGATTACAGGAAATTACAAAAAATGATTTCTATTAGCTAAGAAAAAAAAAAGGGAATAATTTTTAGGGGTATAAATGTAATTGTGAAAAAAGAATATCCATTATTAGAAAGGACAGTACGGATGTTAGAAAGGATCAGCGCGTATACGGTTGGCTCATTCTATGGTCCTTATGAACCTGTTGGTCAAGCAGGGGTGGATATCAATCAGTTTAGCGTTGGTAGTTCGATAGCTTAGACAATTAGGACTAGACTGGGGTGATTCTAAGGCAACTTGTTCTTAGGGTTAGCCTCAGATGACCAGTTCCTAACAATTGTCAACTCCACCTTGGCATTAGTAAGGTTGGTTATATCCTGATTCGATGCTTGGGTTAATGTACGGCAGAGCGGTCGACTCAGTGCATTGGTTGGTTATCTTAGTAGCTTCTTGGATGATGTAAGAAGCAAAGCAGCTTGGCAGGTCGGATTGGAGTAAGCACTACTCCTTGGCGCTTAACTCACTTTAGACAACTTGGCGAACCATCTGAGCGAGCTCTTGGGTTCTGGAATGCGTGATTAGTCTTTGAACCTCATCATCCCCTTCGAGCTATTTGAGATTTGGGATCAAATCTGGCTTAGCTTTAGGTTGCTCGTCCACTGGAGTGTAAGGTTGGAGATTGGCAATGTTGAAGGAGTCTCAGACTCCATATCTTTCAAGTAGTTCAATCCTGTAAGCATTAGGATTAATCTTTTCAAGCACCCTGTAGGGTCTATCGGCTTTGGGAGATAACTTGCTCTTTCTCAAGTTTAGGAATCGTTCCTTGCTGAGATGTATCTAGACTAGATCACTTAGTTGAAATTTTCTCTTCTTCCGTCCTTGGTCTCACCTCTTGAGCTTAGTAGTAGCTCAGCTTATTGCTTTACGACTTTTTGATGCATGGCTTTGATGGCTTCGGCTCTTTCAATGGCTGGCTGGTCATCATCAAGTCTCGGTTGAGGTACTTGGTCCATCGAGAGCTCAAGGTTGAACCTATAAGCAACCTTGAATAGACATATATTTGTTATATTGTAGGTGGTCCTATTGTAGGCAAACTCAATAATTAGTAGACATAGATCCCAATCGACTATGTTTCGTCCGACAGCAACCCATAACAAAGATCTCACAGTTCCATTGACAACCTCGGTCTATGGATGATAAAACGTATTGTACAATAGCTTAGTTTCCATTCGTTTCCATAGCGTCTTCCAAAAGTGGCTTATGAACTTTGGGTCTCAATTTGAAATAATGGTTCTAGGCACTCCATGAAGCTTGATCGCTTCTTGTAAGAAAAGAAAAGAGATAATCGATGTGTTATTAGTTTTGGAACAAGGTATGAAATGTGTCATCGTGCTAAATCGATCAACAACTACCATAATTGAGTCCTTTCCTTGGGACGTCCTTGGTAACCTTAGCATGAAGTCCATACTTAGTTTAGACTAAGGTTTGGTTAGGATAGGCAAGGGTAGATAATTTCTTACTCGGCTCGGCTTTTCGCTTTTCGCTAGGTTGCATACCTTTCTAGTACGGATTGGACATCTCTCTTCATCCTTGGCCAAAAGAATCTGGATAAGAGTATCTCATAAGTTCGATGCTAGCCGAAGTGTCTTATCATTCCTCCTTCATATGCCTCGCGTACTAGCAGTTCTCTCATGGAATAGGACGGGATACATAACTTTCTCTTCCTAAACAAGTATCCACCTTCCCTATAATAGTCGTTTAGTGTTTGTCCTTCCTTACATCGAGCATAGATAGGACCAAAGTATGGATACTTAATATATAAATGCTTTACTGTTGAAAAACCAAGTAGCTTTGTTTATAGCTTGGTCAGGAGGGTTTTTCGTCTCTATAGGGCGTTAGCCACTATGTTGTTCTTCTCGTTCTTATATTGCACAACATAGGAAAATACCTCCATAAACTTAACCCATTTAGCTTGTCTCCAAGATAACTTGAGCTGGCTCTTCAAATATCTCAAGGATTTATGATCAGTGTATATTACAAATTCTATAGGTAACAGATAGTGTTGTCATATCGTTAGGGCTTAGATTAAGGAGTAGAACTCCTTTTTCATATATAAAATAGTTGAATGTAGTTTCTCGAAGTTTCTTGTTGAAGCAAGCAATAGGCTGGCCTTTTTACATCAGCGCGGCACTTATGCCTAGTCCAAACGCATCACACTCCATTTCAAACACGTTGTCGAAACTCGGTAGAGCTAAGATGGGGGCTGTAGTTTTTCTCTCTTTCACTTCCTCAAAACTTCTCTTCTCCTTCTCTCCTCATTTGAATTCAACATTTTTCCTTAAGAGTTCAATGAGTAGGCTTACAATCATGCGAAAATTTTTTATAAACCTATGATAGAATGATGCCAGGCCATAGAAACTCCTCATATTGGCTAAAGTGGTAGACATTAACCTGTCAATAATTGCTTTAATCTTCTCTTCATTAACTTATAGGCCACCACCACTTACAACAAATCCCAAGAATATTACTTTGGGTTGGCAAAAGTCGCACTTCTTCAGATTGGCGTAAAGTTGTTCAGCTTGAAGTTTTGTAAAAACTCTTCTGAGATGCTGCTGGTGAGTTTCTAAGTCGGGGTTGTACATTAAGATATCATAAAAATAGACCACGAAAAACTTCCCTATTAATTCTCGGAGCACATGATTCATTAAGCGCATAAATGGGCTTGATGCATTAGACAGTCCAAATGGTATTACATATCATTCACACAATCTATGGCATATTTTGAATGCGATTTTCCACTCATCACCTTCGCGCATTTGGATTTGATGGTATTTTGATTTGAGGTCAATTTTGAAGATCACTCTTGCTTTGCTCAACTCATCTAGCATGTCATCAAGTCTTAGTATGCAATATTTGTACTTTATGGTGATTCAATTGATTACTTGGCTATCTATACACCCATCTTTCTTTAGCACCAATAAGGTCGACACGGCACATGGGCTAAGGGACTTGCATACATACCCCTTCTTCATCAGCTCATCTACTTGCTTTTACAATTCGGTAGCCTGTTTAGGGTTCAGCTTATAGGTAGGTTTGTTTGGCAGTGTGGCTCCTAGCTGCAAGTTGATTGTATGTTCGACACCTTGGATGGGAGGCAAACCTTCCAGTAACTCATCTAGGAACATGTTGGCGAACTCTTCCAGTAATGTTTTCACCTTGAAGGGATGCTCCCTCTCTTTGGACCTCATCTCTAGCACCCTTCGGACCAGCAAATAGGTTGGTCCTTCGAGCTCTATTTCCCTTTTCAATTTGGCTTAGGTCAATACCAAAGCTTCTTTCTTTAGGCTTTGGCTTAGTTAGGACTGCATGACTTTTACTTGCTTGGCAGTCAAAGGACATAATTTTACCCTCCTACCTTCATGTTTAAAGGAACATATATTTCTCCTTCCATCATATATCATTGCTTGATCAAACATCCACGGTTGTCCAAGTAGAGTATGGGATGCACTCATGAGCAGCATATCACAGAGCACTTCATCTCGATATTTGCCAATGTAGATCGACACAAACGCCTATTTGTTCACCTGTAGGGCCTTCTTATCACTAAGCCAATGTAGTTTATAGGGTTTTAGGTGGGGCATAATCGACAACTTTAATTACTAAACCATAAAAGCAGAGGTTGCATTAGTGCAAGTCTCATTATCAATGATGAAGGCACACAGTGACTTATTCACCTTGCATCCGATGTGGAAGAGATTTTTTCTTTGTTTGTCTTCGGGCACAGGATTGATACTCATTGTCCTCTTCAATACTAGAGTGGTTAGCATAAAGCTACCTTTCTCAATGTAGATAACTTCCTCCTTAGATAGTTCGGCTTGTCTACCATCTTTTAATTCCTTTACTTCCTTATCAGTTATGTCTACTTTGACAATTAGTACCTCGCCTCGGATTACCATAGTTCTCATATTTACACATTGAACAGCCATGTGTCTAAATCCTTGGTATTTGAAACACTTGATCTCATTTGTCTTCCTGCCTGAACTTTACCCCTTCTCAAACTTTCTTCTCTTTTGCTTGGGTAGTTTGAGTAGGTCGGGTCTTAGCAACCTTACTTGGTTCCATCCGCACAACTTTGCTTGAAACAATTCGATTACTACCTAGTTAGTTGATTGGTGATTGGAACGTTCCTGCACGATGCCTTTCTATCCTCTAGGCGGCTCAGATTGCGTCATTAAGTGACCTAATATCTATGGTTTCAAGGATATCTCTGATCTCATACTTTAGTCCACCAATAAATTGAGATACAGTTTGGTCTTTTGGCTCGCTAACTTCACGTTGGATCATTAACATTTGGAATTTCTTGACATAAGCTTCTACAGTTGATCCTCCTTGCCTTAGTTCCTATAATCTTTTGAAGGCATCTTGTAGATAGTAGCTCAGCACAAATCTTCTCTTCATAACCCTTTTCATTTCATCTTAACTCCTAATTTCTCGTTCCGCCTCTCTACGTCAAGTGGCTTGTAAGTTGTTCCACCATAGAGCAGCATAACTAGTAAACTCTAATATAGTAAGTTTAACCTTTGCATTATTGGGTACTTTGTGGCATTCAAACTGTTTTTCAATCTTATTTACCCAATTTAGGTAGTCCTTAGCATCACTACATCCAGAAAAGCTTAGAATATGCATCCTCAACCCTTCAACTTTAGGGTCTTGTACATTCCTTTCTCCAGGTTCATAGTACTCCTCCCATTCATCATCTCCTTCCTCTTTTTCTTCAATTTCTTTGAGTGCTAGTTTTCACCTAGCATCCCTACCCATTCCTTCAGCTCGGGGTAGTTGAGTTGGGATATTAACTTAGCTAAACTGACCATTGCCTCACTCTTACTACTCATGTCCTTTAGTTAGGCTATTTTCAACTCGTTGTCTATCTTCTTGGATAACAGTTACTACACTAGCTACTAAGTCAGTAAACCCATCTAAGTAATTATCTACTAACTGAGGTGTGAAGCTTCTTTTTTGCCCTTAGCCATGTTGAGTATCGCTTTCTTGATTTCCCAAAGTTCTCTTAACATTCGAATCTGACATTATCGACTAGCTTACAAAATTGATGTTTTAAACACCACTTTAAGTTCTTTTAGTGAATGATAATAGCAGAACAACAACTACCACTTCCCACTACTATGATACTATACACAGTGAATAAACAAATAACCGTACTTTGTTTTGTGTATAAGAAACAACGGAAAATAGGGAACAAAGTTTTCTCTCAACACTTCTTAACTTCCAAACTCTAATGTCAACAATAAAACTTTTATCAAACGAGAGCAGCAATAAACCACTCAAAGAACATAGTAGTATAATCTAGCTTTGAATGTAGCCAAGCTTTGAAACCATAATAATATGGGTCGTAGGTGAACACATGAGCCCAATATTGCCTATAACCAAAAGGGGTGGGTTCGAATCGTGAGATGGTCCAAAAGATAAATGATAGTTGAAGGTTGAGCAAGAGGTTTCTGTACACCAACAATGGTTATGATGCACCAACACTTTACATGAGCTCGAGTCACACTTGATATGATGCATAAGTATAGTCGGAGGTTACTTGCCACTAGTCTATACTTAATGGGTTAGATAAGAGTAGCTCAAGAGTAAGCTGAAGGACACTTAGTTTAAGAGAGTGTGAAAAAGTTCGATGTATTCTCTATATATTGATGATACAACTATTACAATTTGCAAGTATTTATAGTACACAATTAGGGTAAGTCTTAAATTATATGAAATTATAGAAAATGATTTCTATTAGCTAAGAAAAAAAAAAGGGAATAATTTGTAAGGGTATCAATGTAATTGTGTAAAAAGAATATCCATTGTTAGAAAGGACAATACGGATGTTAGAAAGGACAATATGGATGTTAAGATCAACACACATGCAGTTGGCTCATTCTATCGTCTTCATGAACCTATTGGTCGAGCAGGGGTTGATCCTAATCAGTTCAGCGTTGGCAGTTTGGTAGCTTGGATAATTAGGATTGGACTGAGGTGATCTTAAGGTAACTCGTTCTTGGGGTTGGCCTCAGATGATCGATTCTTAACAATTGTCAGCTCTGCCTTAGCACTAGTGAGGTTGGTTGTATCCTGATTCGATGCTTAGGCAGGTGTATGGCAAAAGGGTTGGCTCGGTACATCGATCGGTCACCTCAATAGCTTCTTGAATGATGTAAGAAGTAAAGTTGCTTGGCAGGTCAGACTGAAGTAAGCACTGCTTCTCAACGCTTAACTCACCTTGGATAGCTTGATGAACCATCTAAGCGAGCCATCGGGTTCTAAAGTATGTGATTGGTCCTTGATCTTTATCAAGCTTTAGGGATATAAATTTATCTTTTGCAAGAGAATTATAAGTTTTAGTTCTAGAGAAATTTTATATTCAAAGAATTAGCCATTATTTTTACAAACTTGACTCACAAATTTGTCCCCAAGTACTTATTTTTCCTTAAAAGAAAACTTACAATGAACTTTAGATTTCGTAAGAAAAGTATTCTATTTTCTTAACATAAGATACTCAAAATTTTACCATTTTGAGCCATTCTTCCAACTATTTATATTTTTGCACCTAATTAAAAAGTAACTTGCAAATTATACTAAATCATCTAAGATCCAACCATGTTATTCTAATATATTACATTAATACATTACAAGATGTTTACAATTATTGAATACCTAGTTACAATTTGTTTAGAAACGAAATAAAATGCAAAAAATATTGATTTTTATAAATCTTTACAAATACTAAATAAAGTTGAAAACATACCTTATAAATATAGGTCTATCTAAATATTTTTCTTTTTTCCATTTAAAGAGGCAGAAGATAAAGCTTTGTTCTATATGGAACTACCAATCGATTTGTTTTTGCAATATGATAATATAATGTCATTTGATTATTTATTTATTTTAGGAGTGTGATTATAATAAGAAGGTGAGTGAAGTTTGATAATATATCTACCATTGCCCATGTATTTTATTATTTGAATGCTCTTTCAACTAATCAGCAAATAAGATTAGTAGCTTATATATTACATAATTATTGTTAAGCTTGAAGTTGGAAGTTCAAGTTTTCTTTAAATAATATTCTATTATTAGTATCATCATTATTATTTAAGAATAAGAATTTCATGAGCCTACCTAAGTATATTTAAGCACAAATTTAACTAATAATATGGTAGTATAAAGAACACTATTTAGTGAAATTACTTAGAAAAATCTATTACATAATTCTTCCTTTAATCATCTTCCCAATCCTTTCCCTCGCTTTACTCTCCCTTTTCTAACTTTGTCTCCCTCTAATTATGTTGTTTGCTTTGTCCGCACTCCGCACTATATATGGCTTCTCTGCCATATTTATAGCTGGACCCATTCACCGACTCATTTAGGCGGTTTAAAAGTTCCAGTTTAATTATTTTATTTTATTTTTTTAATTTGATTGCTATAATCATATCTCAATTACACATGTCCATTATTTCCAATCGGTCAATAAAATTTCATTCAACCAACAAGGTCACTCTGACATGCTATCAATCAAGTACTCCTTTTTCTAGTTTATTTGATCATGTATCTTTATATTCTAACAACAATATACTACTGTTGTTTTGGGCAATTATTTAATATTTTAGCATATGGACCTGTTCTATAATTATTACTATATTATTATTTATATATACTAACTTAGTCAAACTTCCTCCCCAGAATAGAAAAGGTAATTAATTCACCTTTTTCAATAGCTTAGCTATTTTATTGTTACTTTACTTACTATCATATTATATTACTGGATTAAGACATCAGTGACATTATATTACTATTTTAACATATAATATTATTTCATATTGTTTTTTCCCACTTGTAACTCATTCTTAAGTAGCAAGAATTATTCTCTCTCTAAGTTTCTATTATTTACTCATGCCACTTGTTATCAAACAATATAATATAGTCACATACTATTGGATGAGAATCTTGACTAATCCATTTGTTAGGCAATCTACTTTTAGGGTCAAATGCCAAGTTAAGTAATTTTTCGAGTACATTTTTATTGTAAGTTCTTACTAGTATATTGCCATAACTAGTTTCAAGTAAATTAATGCATTTTATCATATATCAAATCTCAATTCTATATTGTTGGAATAAGAAAGATGGAATACATATTCTTTCATTCGGTGTTTATGTCAATCCATATTTGTTTGTGTGTATATATATATATTTATATAGTTATATTTTATATATTAAATGCATATATATATATATATATACACATAGTACGAGTACATTATTTTAAGCATGATTTCCTTGTTGGATATGATGTCACTCCAAAACTTAACTAGATGCTTACAAATCAAGTTTGGTAATGAATAATATAGCTATAATTAACATTTAAATTATATTATTATTTCGTTATAGTCTATTTTTTTTATCCTTTTCTTTTTATATTTAGTAAAATGGAGCTTTCATTTATATTTGATAACCTAGTCTATACTTACGTATTTTATACAATGCATGCATTCTACACTAGCTACCATGTCGGAGATGTGGGGCATCACATTTCGGGTAAGCTAAAATACCATTTTAGTAAACTTTAATTTAAGCCTTTCTCTCTCTCTGTCTCTCTTTTTTTTTTTTTTTTTCATTTTGTTAATTGAAATGATCGTGGAAACAATATCCTGGCACCCAAATTAAATTATTGGACTTAATATTGCAGAACAAAGAATAATAAATTCTAAATTTGATGAATATTCACATCCTTACAGTGGAATGCATATGGCTAGTTTCAAATTTGATAAATTAAACTCGTCAGCTGAGTTTGGCCAAAAAAAAAAAGAAATCCATCAGCTAAGCGGTATTTATATAAATCCAAGGAATGAAAATATATATATATGTTATGAATACAAAGGAGTAAATATTGTGTCCGAAGCTTACAATCCATATTAGTTGGGTTTTTTGCGAAATAATGGGGAAAATTAGAAAGTTTTTCAAAAACTTTATGAAATATGTGATTCTACTAGTGAAAGTATGGAATTTGAGCGGAAATTTTGAAAAATATGTAATTTGCAGAAAATATAATGATTTTACAAAGTTTTGCTGTTGTAATAGTGCAAAAATATTTGTAACAAGAGTAAATTGTAAATGTTTGAGTGAAGTCACTTTTTTGAGTGGCTTTATGAAATCTACTAAAATTACAAAGTTGCACAGTGTTATGAAATAATGAATAGAACTAAAATTAAATAAGCGTATTTATTAGCTTATACAGTAAATAGATTGGGGCTTTAAAGGAGCGCCGGGGGGGGGGGGGGGGGGGGGGGGGGGGGGGGGGGGGGGGGGGGGGGGGGGGGGGGGGGGGGGGGGGGGGGGGGGGGGGGGGGGGGGGGGGGGGGGGGGGGGGGGGGGGGGGGGGGGGGGGGGGGGGGGGGGGGGGGGGGGGGGGGGGGGGGGGGGGGGGGGGGGGGGGGGGGGGGGGGGGGGGGGGGGGGGGGGGGGGGGGGGGGGGGGGGGGGGGGGGGGGGGGGGGGGGGGGGGGGGGGGGGGGGGGGGGGGGGGGGGGGGGGGGGGGGGGGGGGGGGGGGGGGGGGGGGGGGGGGGGGGGGGGGGGGGGGGGGGGGGGGGGGGGGGGGGGGGGGGGGGGGGGGGGGGGGGGGGGGGGGGGGGGGGGGGGGGGGGGGGGGGGGGGGGGGGGGGGGGGGGGGGGGGGGGGGGGGGGGGGGGGGGGGGGGGGGGGGGGGGGGGGGGGGGGGGGGGGGGGGGGGGGGGGGGGGGGGGGGGGGGGGGGGGGGGGGGGGGGGGGGGGGGGGGGGGGGGGGGGGGGGGGGGGGGGGGGGGGGGGGGGGGGGGGGGGGGGTGGTTTGGGTGGAAACACAAATCATGAAGTCCCAATGGTTTTGTGAAATTTTAAAAAGTTATGAAAGTTGTATGTGAAGTTATGAATTATGATGTAAAGTTTCATATTACAATGAAGTTATGAGTTTATGACGATTTGCGAAATAGGCTTTAGGAAATTATTAATCGCGTGGGTGTGGTTTGGGTGGAAACACAAATCATGAAGTCCCAATGGTTTTGTGAAATTTTAAAAAGTTATGAAAGTTGTATGTGAAGTTATGAATTATGATGTAAAGTTTCATATTACAATGAAGTTATGAGTTTATGACGATTTGCGAAATAGGCTTTAGGAAATTATTAATCGCGTGGGTGTGGTTTGGGTGGAAACACAAATCATGAAGTCCCAATGGTTTTGTGAAATTTTAAAAAGTTATGAAAGTTGTATGTGAAGTTATGAATTATGATGTAAAGTTTCATATTACAATGAAGTTATGAGTTTATGACGATTTGCGAAATAGGCTTTAGGAAATTATTAATCGCTAAGAGAGTTGCGGCATTTAATTCAAATAGAATATTTATTTTAAATTATTCAAGACCGGCTTGAGGCCTATCTCAGCTTGCCCCAGCCTGAGAAACGTCTAGTACTCTACTGACAACAACTAAGGACTAATGTGTCACTATAACTGTCTTGGTGTTGGACAACATGGAAGAAACACAATGGTTAAGATTAAATTTGAACTAATGTAATTGGTACTCGTTATTGATTAAGTGGTCATGCATTTATTCTTTCTACATATTTGTTCGTGACAAGTGCATTGGTATCCTCTTGTTGTTGATCTTGTTCTGTTGTTTGTTGAACCTTTACCTTTTGAAAGAGGGGAAAAGGGGTGGACCTTGGGGTGCAACTTAGTTTCAATGCTTAAAACTAATTTTAGTGAGGAGTTTTAAGTCAAATCTAAGAGAAGAGGTTACGATACTTTGGTACTCGAATATCTATTACTATTACTATTAAGCCAGCAATTTATTGTTTGTCTCGATTTTATAATATAAATTATTAGTGTGTTTTTTCTCACGTAAACAACAATAGAATCAAAAATTATAAATTGATTTTGTTGTAATACATAAAACTATAATTCTTTTACTAACTACATTACATATTGCACCAACTACATTACATATTGCAAGTTAGGAGAAGAGTGATTTGAATTTTGTTTTTTCTGTTGAAATATCAGTATTTATGCCATTAAACTATAACTATCTTGACATGCTAATCGAAGTTAAGTTGTTCCATTGAAGAAGTTGCTACTAATTGGACAATTTCATGTAAAAGAGTCAAAATTTTATTGTAGAAGCTAAAACCGAAGATCCCAAATAAACCGAAAACAATATGTACAATTAGATACAGATCTCAATTACATAATTTTCTTGAATTATAGTTCGAAAATTTCAAACACATGATTATTTAGTTTCGGAAGTTATTATTTCAATTTTAGTTTGATATTTTCGTGAAATATAATATATTGTCCAGAAAAGAATGTATACAATGTAAATAGAAAATAGAGTAGCTTTTTTAATGTCCGTTTCCAACTATCGAACAAAATAAAGAATATGGCCCCCATAAATATCAAATAATCTTACTTCTTCATTTTGTGTCCTTTGGCATTTTACCTGTGGAAAACCTTAGTAAGCTTTATCAAGCCTATTCTCTTTATCTGTTAAAAAATAAAAAATTAAAAAAATGTGAAAGTTGACAAAAGGATTATAAAATCATGAATTCTCCAACTTATTCTGATTAAGTTTGATAAAATGATTATGGCTCATCTATAAAACATCTTTTTCCAAAATTTTATTTAATCTATCCTATACATGATTGAAAAAATGATCTGATAAAACCAAAAAGGCTGATTTTACCATTTACTTATGCCAAAAAATATGTTCTTCTTGTTCATCTCCCTAGCAGATATAAACCGTTTCCGATGAATTATGAGAAGCATTAATCTCTCTACAGAATATTTGTCGCTTATGTATTTAGATTTCATATGACGGGTAAACAGAGCTTTTTTAATTTGGAAATTTCTATACCAAAGATTTGATTCAGAAGAACTCAAAGAAAATTCGATTATGACTTCTATATATGAGTCAACGTTCTAGGAATGCTGAGGAAATTGGTTCTAGATATATGAGTCTATATAGAGTGGGTTCCATATAGATGAGCAAGGTACAAAAAATTTAGGAATAACTAGTCTTTTTGTGTATTAGAATTTGTTTACTTGGAGGATATCCTTTTTGTTTAGATTAACTTATTTTATTAATTTGACAATATAAGGTGAACCTTAAGATTTCTATGGAATTATTTTATTTGATTGTTGCGATTGCTAGTTTTATGTCTTTGCAACTAGGCTTTGAATATCCTTGCTAGATTTACATAAACATAGTGACGGATTTTTAAAACATTTTGCAATAAAACAAATATACAAAAAAAAAAATTGATAAGTTTATTATAGGATGATTATGTAAGGGATATGATATTATCATAACTTTAAAGAGAAAGATTATCTAAAATATTCATATTACGTATGTATTTATATTACGGAAACTGTCTTGCAAGTTAAAGATTAGATGACTTTATGTAATTAATCATTATGGCAACGATTTTCATATTAATTAATTTATCATAAAATATAAGTAACTATGGATAACCAATAGACTACGGTCCATGAGAAATGCAAAGAGTCGGTATCTCTTACCAAATAATAATATAGAGTAAACACATCTTAGATTTCTAAAGCTTAATAAAGTTGCAAAATTTTAAACAATGGATATTCATTATATAGAATATTCTAAACCAACCATTTAAGCTCTTTACTATTTCTAACTCCTCATACATGCATTTTGCACTTAGTTCTTGTCCCAATCTTAGCTTAAGGTTACTTGTAAAAGAAACTATAAGGGAATGACTAAACTATAGCTTAGTAAGTTCGTTTCTCGTCATTATTATTCAAGTAAGTTATAAAACATTATTCGCATACATATAGGTCTATCTATGCATAAAATGAATATATATGCAATCAATACAGGCAACACATTCATGGGGGTTTAGGATCACAGCAAGTGCAGATTTATGTTGCCTATACGTGATTAACTTCTGTACTTAATCACATAGGACACTTTACCTTATCAATATGAGGATGTCTAGGGGTAGCATCCCTCTAAACAATGCTCGACTATTACCTTAATCGAAAAGAAATATCAATCAAAACAAGTGGATCCCAACTAGGGCTATTTACTATCAACAATTACGTGTAATGTCCTACAAGCTTACTATCTACAAATAGAATCAATGGCCTTCACGAGCTCACGATTTGTAAAGTATAACAATGCCTTCTATTAGCTTAGCTATGTGAGTCCTCTTACAGTCAATTAATCAAGGAGAACCAGTTAGCTTGGCTCAACATTAAAAAAATATCATAGGCAGTCTTTATGAGTAAGCACTAAAGCCATAAAGAAATCTTTTCAATCCAAGTGAAACGTTTTCAAAGAAAAATACTTTTCTTAATTCATTTTGAAAATTGGCAAGCTATCACTCTCTACAAGCATATTGATTATGACATAGACATACGATAAATATAACCAATTATTTTAGTCAAATATTTATATTTATCAATTTAAGGAAGTAATCACACTAATGATAACATACAGGGAAAACAATTATTCAAACAAACAAGTAATAACAATTAGCAAAATAATCAAGTATAAGTAGATAATAGATCATTGCAACTCCCTCACCTAAATTAATGCTCACTTTACAGGTTTTTAGGATTTCTAAAATTTGACAATTGAGTTACCTAAAAGATAATAAGATTTATAAGTGTTTGGAAAAGTTAAATTTATCAGTTAACTAAATATCTATCATAGTTTACCTAATTTCTTACTGTAGCCTAAGCATAAGATGAACATTATATAACTTATTTATTGGGCTAAATAGGAGATATTATTATTCAATACTATACAACTTAGTAAAGATTATACGAGTTTAGTTTATCTCATTATTTGTAAATTTTGTATTGTTATATTATTATATTATAATCAAGGTTATTAAACTCACAGTTTTAGTTAGAATCACTAAAAGATTAGTTGAATTAAAATGTGAAATTGAAATATAAAAAAGAAAATTTCTACAAATTATGTAAAATAGCTTTAAAAAATTATAAATATACTTATAAAAATTATGTAAAATAGCTTTAAAAAACTATAAATATACTTATAGTAATTATTGAAAACTTAAAATATATGATAAAAATTAAGAAATGAAAAATTTAAGATCTTTTTTCATAAAAAATTTTCAATAATATATATTTTAACATGTATAGAAAAATGACAAACAAAGTTGAAACTAAAATTTTTCTATTATTTAACTTTTTTTTTTCTTTATAAGAAAGTAATGAATTAAAAGAAACAAAACATTTCGATTCATTTTAAATTATTAATAGTATAAATTAAAGTATATAATTTTTCTTACAATCTTTACTATTAGAGTTAAAACTTGGATGGAGGCTATAAACATAAAATAAGGGATTAAGAGAGAGAGAAGAGGAAAAAAGTTAAAACAAAATAGAAAAGATAATATAATGTTTTAATAGTTAATGACTTATAAATGCTAGTTATAATTTTTTTCATTTTTTAACCTATTTAATTTAGATATATAGAATTGGTAAATTTAATTAAAAAAAAAGTAAATTTCTACTAAATTTACATGTAAACTCGGTTAAAAAAGTTAGTTTCTATACAAAAACGATTTTACATATAAATAAACTCGAAATAGTCTTTTAAAATCATAAACTTGTAGAATGGTATAAATAGAATTGTGATTTTGATAATTATAATTATAGTTTAATTGTAATGCTTGGGAGAAGTAGGGTAAATAGTAATGTAAGAATAGAAGTTAGACAAATAATAAAGTTGAGTAGCATAAATATGGCATCATTAGGAAATATTATTATCTCACTATACGGCAGTCAACTATTCGTACTTATATAAATGCAAAAAAAAAAAAAAAAAAGAACAAAAAAACTGCGAAAAATGTTGTTTTGTAAAAGTTTATATCTCTATATATCATGATTATTCTATTATATGATTTATTCAATAATTTATCTTATTTTTATTTATCATATATATCCGGGTTACCTGGAGATAAAATAAAGAAATTGTATGTTCCGCGTCCTTTTTCAATTTATCTTTGTTTATTTCTTTTCTAATCAGCAGTCCGAGTCCATTATTAAAAAAGAAAAAGAAAAAGATAATGGTCCAAAGACAAGGTAGAAAAATCACATAACAAACGAAATACAATATTTGGTAATCACGAATTACCTCAAGCTCAAAATAATATCTTGAAGCTCATAAGGACAAACTTTCCAAAAAAAAAATTTCTGTTTGGGAACCACATACATATTATGGAAAATCTTTAATAAAGAAGTGACCACTATTTACTGAAAAGCACCGCAAGTTATATATCTATAAAATTAAAAATATTTTGTCCAAATTAACGCGATTCCGAGAAAGTTCAATTTTGCACTTGATACCTTTGTCCTTATTTTCCATGCTTTTGCTTTCGACTCCCACGTTTCCAATCCCTTGACCGTCCTCAATCAAGCGGAATCTTTTACATTCCCTAATTTAAGAAAAATTCTCACGATGTGACATAGCGCATCTTCCTTCAATTTAAAACTTTCTTTTTATCATTTTGTTAATTGTAGCGGAAGTTTAATAAGAAAAGACAGAGGACGGTCACCTTACCGACATAGCCAAATTCCATATTCATAAAAAAAAAAAAAAGAAAAAAAAAAAAACAAATAGGGCATTTTTTTTACATTTCTTCCCACGCGGAAAAGGAAGATTCAAGCATGTTTTGAAACAAAATCAAAATCAGAACTATCATGGAAACAATATCCTGGCATCCAAATTAAATTGTCAGGAGTTTAATATTACAAAACAAGTGGTCCAAATTCTGAAGTTGATAATGAGAAAATTGAAAGAAGTCCACATCCTTATAATACAAGCTATCGATAGGATATTTTGATCATAAGTTCTACAAACCCAGATCAACTTGTTTAGGTCTCGGACCAATTATTTTGGGCCTACAAACTACATATTTTACAATTTTATTTTTTGCAAAAGTATTAAGCTTGATCAAGATTATGAGAAATATGTAGTTCACATATAATATAGTGGTTTTGCGAAGTTCTGTTGTCGTAACAATATTGAAATATACGTAATAAGAGTAAATTGTGAAGTCTGAGCGAAATCAATTTTTGAGTGTTATGAGCATAAGTAAAATTAAATTAGCTAAATTATTAACTTGTACTGGATTTACATTATAGAATGGAGCTTTAAGGGAAAAATACAAATTTATGAAGTTTTGTTGCGAAATGTTTTAAGAAATTAGTAATCGCTATGAGAATAATGAAATTTACTTGGAATTATGAATATTTATGTCACATTATGAAATTTTGTGTAACATGCCGAAAGCTGAAACTGGTGCAAATAAAAAAAAAAAAAAAAAAAAAAAAAAACAGGGAAAATGTTAGATGGTGCCAATTTTTGTAAACTGATTAGAAGTCCATTGTTGTGGAAAGATTACAAAACAATTAAATCTGTTTCCAAATGAAAGCAAATGGACATACTAACTATTTGGATTGATCACCAGAAAACATCTTTAGGCAAAAGGGATATGCATGTTAACTATTAAAATAAATAAATATTATATAAATACAAACTTAAGTTAATTATATAAATATTATGGTAAAATACCATATAATAAATGCAATTTTGATTTTGTATTAATCTCACATTTATTACATGCTATATACATTTAATTTATATTAATATCACTTATAATAAATACAACATAACCTACTACACGTGCGCACACAAATACACAAAATACAGCAACACTTTCTACAAGTTTTAAACCCACAACTTGTTCAATCCTAGCACGTGCTTTAACCATTAACCATAGCGTGCGCATGTACACACACGAGAAGAAGAAGAAGGTGGAGGAATTACATCAACACTTTCACCAAGTTTCAAACCCATAACTTGTTCATTCCTACAATGTGTCTTAACCACTAAACTATAGCATTATCTTTATTATGTATTCAACACAAATAATGAATAAGTTAATAAATTTACATCTATTAAATATGATTTAGTAATACTACTCAATTTATTAAATTATAGTTTATAAATGTAATATCTTTATAAATTATGATATTGCATCTCATAGATGGGATTTTACAATGATATTTACATAATTTTTTTTATATAATTTGCATTTATATAATTTTTTTTTTTTGAATTTGATAGACATGTGTTACAAACTCTTTTCGGCATGTACACCATCACTAAAAAAGAAAATTTTATTGTTAAAAAGAATTATATTGAGGGCGTCGGAGAGAATGGATAAGCGGATAAAGAGTTGGATATCTTCTTTAAATTCCATGTCCAAAACATATAAACAAATGCTGCGCCTAAACGTGGAAGTAGCAGGGGTATTAATTTCTTTTAATAATGATATGCTCTTCATTAATGAATGTAGGGTGTATTAAAAATAAATGAAATGAAAAATGAATTTAAATACTTAAATACATACACGTCCATGTATGCATGTAAATGCCATTGGAAGAAAATTAGAGGGAAACTGTGTAAACTTTTACTTTGTTACATAATAATCATGTTATCAGATTTACAGAGGGTTATATATATACATATATATAATAATTATATTTATCAGATTAATAGAGGTCATTAGAGAAATTAATAAATTAGATAAATAGGAATTATATATATATATGTGTGTGTGTGAGTGTGTGCCTGTGCACGTGTATGTGCACGAAGGATATTAGATTTAAAAATCTTGTCTCCATGTACCATGCTTTTCTTTTCTTCAATTTTTCTTTGTTTTTTTTTCCAAACATGTATCGTACTTCTTGATAACTAAAATGGGAATTTTTTTCTATTTGCCTTCGTACTTTTGATAGGATCAATTTAATTTTTCATCCAACTTTTTTTATCTATTAAATCTAAACACTATCTTACATTTAATTTTATATCTATTAGATTTGAACCATTAAAAAATGTTGAACTAATTTGAAAGATTGATTCAGATTTATTAAATATAAATTAAAGGTGGAATACTTATTGAAATGAGCTAAACAATACTTGTAGTGTGGGCCAATTTAGGTAGGCCTTAGACAAATTATGACAAGCCCAGTCCTGTACTTGGTTGGTTGACATGGGTTCACTAAGATGAATTAAGCCCAGACTTAATTGAAAGTCAATAAAGGAGATTAGTTCGTAGGGAGGCTTAGGAAGCCCAATCGTTACATGTTGAACTTTGAAAGCCCAGTTGGTTCCGATTGCAAAATGAAAATAACAATTAGACCCTAAAGAGAATTTGGGCCTAGGCTCCTTACCCCATACACTTTCTAATTAAATAATTCAACCGCAAATTTGACTAAATTTATAGATTCAATTGATTACTTAACTATTTATAAAAGTCACCAAAAATTATGCTAATTAGAATTTGGGTCCAAACTTGGAGATGACGGTAGTCAAATTTAGATATTATTTTGGATACTTTACCATTCTTATTTAATGAAATATTCGATAATACCGATTTTGAGGACTTTCCAACGCAGCATATACAAAATAAAACTTGGAAGAAAAAAAATCTTCATTCTTTTTGATTGAATCTCCATCAAAAACATAAAAAACAAAAGACGAAAAGAGTATATCCATATATATTTATATATAAACCTATTGAGAATTCTAAAACAAATATCAAGAATAAAACCCTAAATGATAAAAAAGCCTTTTTAAAGCATGTTTTTCAAGCTCAAAACGACTTTAATCTGTACAAACCTTAAAGTGCATTTCACCCTAATTCCATCTTAAATTTAACTATTAGATTTCAGGATCAAAATCTTGATTATTATTTTTTGCCTAATCATTGCTAACCTATATTAACCATATTAATCAAAATATTCTTAGACAGTTTGATTCCATAAATTGATTTAAAATCTAAGAAGTTAAAGTTTTTTATTAACTTATGTGATTATTACGATGGTTAGTTTTTTGTGGTCGCAAATCAGCTTTAAATATCCTTGCCAAATTTATATAGACATGTGACGGATTTTCAAAAAAAGAAAAGGAAAAAGAAAAAGAAAATCGCAATACAGCAAATGTGGAAAAGAAAAGTCGATAAGTTTGATAGTAAAATGAACATATAATTCTATCCCCTTTTGTTTCCTGTACAAGAGAAAGAAAACATTAGGAAAAGGATGCAGCATGCTGTTCCTTCCCTTTTTTTTTTTTTTTTTTTTTTGAAAATTACATGTAATCTCCTAAGTATTGATTCTCACTTTAAATTTTTAAATGTTATAAATAATTTTTTTAAATTTTAAAAAATTAAAAATATAAAAGACATTTCCTTTTCACTAAAGAAAAACACAATAATAAACTTTAAGGAGTATTAAACAATGTTGTCAAACTTGGGTTGACTTTTTTGATCTAATCCAATTGGACCTAAGCTCTCATAAAATTGGTCTTGGTTACCTTTTTAATCCTTATTTATAGTAACCCCTGTTTGAGCCTATTAACTCGATTGATCTAACTCGATCTTTATAAGAACCCATCAGATTTTTCTAGGTCAATTTACTAAAAAGAAAAATAAATGTAGCTCAATTAAAAAAAAAACTATAAAATTCTTATAGTTTCCAAATTTTAAGGATATAAGTAATATTTATTACTTTATAAATAAATTTGAATTATATTATAATATTTTTATGAACCTTGATTTGCTCTCCTTTCAAACCTGATTGATCCTCTTGACTCTTTGACCCCTTCTTACTCTCGGGTCAACCTTATGGTATAGGTTTGATAATACTATGTTAAAGTATATTTCAATAAGTTCAAAAAGGTATTTCTGTACTAAGATCAAAGTTTATGGGATAATTTGTAATCTCTAGATTATTAACTTATCAAAATTTAGAGAATAATTTACAATATTTAAAAGTTAAGAAAATAAATTCACATGTAAGCCAAAGTTTGGGTGTGTTTACATTTCCCCCCTTTTTCTTTTCCTAATATACAGTAAATCAACAAATGAAAACACAAAACCATATTTTTATAATTCATTCCATTGTTTCTTAGTCTATAAGTACATCAAAATAATAAAAAAGAAGGAAAAAAAAAAAACAATACAAATACACCTAAGAAACGTGCAATAAAATACCCTCAACAATGTGCAATCAATGTTTTGTCCAATAGGCCGACATATAAATCGAAGGCCCAAAACACCCTATACATCAAACCATATTATGCGTCAAGCTCTTCACTTAAAATTGGTTCATCTTGGTCATGATAAAATTTCCGGGTGCATATATTGATGAAGATCACAGTAATGGAATCACCGGAAGAAGCAACTCAAATGCAATACTTATATGAAAACCAAAGAGATATAATAAGGAATTATACCAAACCTTGATCATTTCATTTCTACAATATATACATATATATATATATATATAACTTCAAATACAATGTACGCCTGAAGGATTATATCCTTTACATATGATAAAGGTGAATCTTTTATTTTCAACGGTAAATGTACTAGGATGTGAAATCATTGCCTTAGTTCAATAAGTCACCAGCTAGAATTACATGAAAAATGAAAAATTATGCTAGTGAAATCAATGTTTAAAAATAAGTTTAAATTGGGATAAGAAAGTTCAAAAACTCAAACAATGGATTCTATTAACTATAACATTGTTAAGTGAAAGTTGACGTGATCATTATCCTTTGCATGGTGCTGACATGGGGCCAATTTAGTGATAACACGGCCATGTAATTGTAAATAGAAAAAGGAAAATAAAAATATATTAGATATTAAGAAAAAAATAAAAATGAAAATAATAAAAATATATAAGATGTCAAAAAATGGAAAAATGTTAAATGTATTTAATTATATGCAATTATACATAAATTTATGTATATATACATATAAATTAATGTATCGAATTACATTTATAATGTATATAAAAAATCTCCAAAAATGAAAAAAAAAATGAAGAAAATAAAAGATGAATAATGTAACTATATATATAATGTATTTAATTAACAAGGTAAGAAACTAAATAAAAAAGCAAAAGGAAATCACAAAAAATAAAAAAAAAATAAAAAGATCCGACCACTAAAATATGAATAGTCATGACTAACCAAGCAACCATAAGTGACCACATATAGCCAAGAAAGGGTCGTGTGACCCCAGCCCCATAATGGGTGGCCATATATATTTTTTTTTTCAAAGAAATATGTGTCAAAATCCAATCGAGCTGTGCAACCAGAATGTAAGTCGATTTTCCTTACTTTTATTCCTTTCTTTTTTAAAAGAATGTAGCCATGGATGGCGGCCCATGGCCCAAGGGTGCTTGGTAGGTCATACGACCTGCTTGATGAAATATTATATTCTAGCTTTTGTATATTTCTATTAAATTTATAAGTATTTACTATATAAGAAACAAATATTAAAAATTACTTTTTTTGTTATATTAGATTACCGATACATAACAACATAACATTTACATCTAATGTGTTTGAAAAAAAATAAACAAAATTTATTTTATGCCGTTATATTAATTAATATAATATTTATTGATGAAATAATAAAATTATTGTTAAAATCAAAGATAATTTTTTTAAAAGAAAAAAGGAAAGTAACCTACAAAAAGATTGGAAGAAAAGGAAAAGAAATTAAAAAAAAAAATTGACCCAAATGATTTAGTGGATAATATATTATGTGTAAATACTAATAAAATATTAATATATATGATATGGACAAATCACATGTAACAATTGATTTGAAAACTATCAATTATATTATTATATGTGTTAACATTTTACTAGTATTTAAATGTTAAATGTATATAACATAAAGTGTGTAATATTTATTAAATCTTTTTTCAACTTAGAGTCATTTGTTAGATTGCATTAAGAATTTTGCTTATTTAGAGTATGTCATGTAGATTTGTAAGTGTGTTATCAATATCAACCTAAGATCGAAGAAGTAGTTTTGCGACCTAATGGATTCTATCAAATGTTGGCAAGATGACTATGTGGTAGTTGAATTGCTCAAGGAGGTGGATTTTAAGACAAGGTGGATCGAACTAGAGGAGCTTGGCCCTTATGGTGCCTAGGTTGCATAAGAGATTCAGGCCTTCATGGTCCTTAAGACGGTAACGAAATAAATGCTGCGGAGGTGGTGTAGAGATACTTTTAGTATTCGATCTTTAAGCTCTTCTCCAATATGAAGAAGGCTGTAGTGAAGAAGTAGGTTGAAGGTATAGGTTTTTTTTTTTTTACAAAAGTCTTTGTTTGTTGTGCTAGTGTGTAAAGTTGTGCTTTATCTAATGTCTCTTTTAATAAAACAGGAGAAGGATCTTCCTTATTCGTACCAGTCACAGTAGAGTCAATGAATAGTAGTGTCTTGTATTTTCTCTATCTTGTTTTCTTCTTCCTGACTAATTGCTTATTTATTTATTTTCTTTTATAGGAAAGAAGTTGGTTGTGGATGTTATACGCCCCTTAGTGAATGAGCTAATGTGGCGCCTCCAAGCTAAGTGGAAGTAGAGCACCAAGACCTCTGACCCTAAGGGTAAGGCTATGAGGTCAAAGTTAGGAAGAGGGGAGATCAACAGGGTCAAGCCCACTATTCTTCCTTTAGGGATTTCTCTTAGTCTTCTGACAGAGCTGCTGGTTGTTAAACTAGTAAGTGTAGTCCTTCCTTCCCCTGCTATTATCCCTACCTCTACACCTGTTTTGGTAGAGGAAGAGCCTGCCAGCATTGAGGAGTTCGACTTGGTTTTGATCGTCCCTCTTAATAGTGGTGAAGAAGAGGTGGTTAAGTCCAGTGTCTCATCCGGGGTGACTGGATAAAAGAGAAAGGAGCCGGAGATTGCTAGGGAATTACCGCTTGGGACCAAGAAGAAGAAGACAATAGCAAAGACACTTTTGAGTAGAATGACTTAGTATGAGTGGCCGATGGCTCATCCATGCAAACGTATTGATGAAATCGAGGATAAGTTTTTTGTTGTCCTTAATAAATTTAGTTTTTTAGGGATTGAGTCAGACTCATTCAAGGAAGTGCCGTATGTCTCAAGAAACGAAGAGCTTTGCTGTTACACTTCTGAAGTTGAGACCAAAAAGGCTAGGGGGAAGCTCTTAAGACTAAAGTGGGAGATCTGAGACAATGACATTATGTTGTGGCACTGAACTCTCAGCTACCAGGCTTCATTGGGGTGTTATACCCTTGGTAACTAGGCCATCCTTAAAGGAATGTTGATGGTAGGAGGGGGCAACCTAATGGAGATGATGATTCACCTAAGATTGCTCATGCGATAGGCAAGCCTTGTTGTTTATGGTTAACATCTTTCTCTGTTACCACTAAATTAACTTCGATTTGCTTTCTTTTGTAGTACCATGGTCAAGTGTTGCTCCAACTGAGCAACTATGATGTCATTAGGAAAGAGCTAAAGGCGTTTAAGGTAGCTTTGTCTAGGGTCGAAAAGGGTTAGAAGGAGGCAAAGTCCTCTTCTAATAAATATTTGGATAAGTTTGCAAAGGCTAATTGGCAGCTATATCACTCTTATGTGCAGGTGAGTAGGCTAAAGGGGAGCTTGGAGGATTTAAAGCAAGTAAAGATCGCTGCTAAAGAAGAAGCTAAGGAGGCCGACGATTTGAAGGCTTCGCTTGAGGACGAATAGAGAGGCAAGGCTTAACTCTCTTGTAAATTGGATGAAGAGAGGGAAGCCAGGGCAGGCCTTATGAAGGAGAATGTCAAGTTAAGGGCATTGGTCTTCTGGTTACAGACTGAGCAAGCGATGAAGTCAATGGAATGTGACACAGCTAGGGTTACTTCGCTAAAGTTGATTGATCGAAAGGTTAAGTTGGAGTAGCGAATTAGGGAACTCCATGGAAGAGCTTTGGAGATGCAAGAGATTATCTTTAAATTAGAGATTGGAGAGGTTATCAATAATGTCGCAGCCAAAATAGCCGTCGTCGATTTTCAGAAGGTACAGTAGTGGGTGGATGAGCTTGAGGATACTTCTACAGAGTGTGCTTGTTATGTGAAAAAGTAGGTGCTTTGCTATTTTCTAGAGTTCAACTTAAGCTTTCTTGGTTTCTTAGATGAACTGATGTCTTAGGAGAAGAGAGCGACCGAAGTGCAAGGGAGGAAAGTTGCTCAAGTAGCTATTCAAGTCCAAGGTGCCCCTTCTGTTGTCGAATTTGAGCAACAAAAGTTTACATCCACTTCTACCGGCGGTAACTTGGTAGGATATCACTCTTGAAGGTGCTTTTTGAGGTGATCAAGGTTAGGTAACCCTCCTATTAACCCCAATTGGTAGTCTTTGACTTCTGCTTCAGCCCAAGGCCATTCTTCCTAGGGACCATTGATGGATCAACCCTCTAAGAAAATAAAAGCATTGGATTTCTCGTGACTACCAGAGTTCACTGATCCAAGGCATTAGTTATGTCTTCCCTTTCTTGTTATACCTTAAGTTGAGATGCTAGCTAATATGAGGTAAGCACACTTAGCAAATTATAGTAAAGTAGATTATGAGTCTAAATATTAATCTCTTAGAGACCTCGATTACTAATACTAGCTTTAGCTTTATTATTTAATCGAACAAATATAATTAAAAAACTCAATTCTTTAAACAAAAATTTGCAACAGCTAATTAATTTTATATCAAGAATTAAATAAGAAAGCAAACTATTAAAAATTAACGTCATGACTCAACATCGTATCTAGATCTTGATTCTCTAGATCTATATATGTAACTTTCCTAAAAATAATATAATTAAATCTTTAATTTCTTCTCGACTAGGAGAACTCTCTTCTAAAATTAATAACTTCTTCAAGTTTATTATCCCTAATCTTTAGATTACCGAATAGAATCTATTCCCCATATCGTAATCCAAGATCACATGAACTGTATAGCAAATTCTCTTAAAAATGTAATATTAAAGATAATATTATACTTTTGGAAAAGTTTTGTAAATTATCTCTAATATTGCATAAACTTTCATCAATTATGCTAGACCTAATTATATAAGAAATCTTTCGATCTTCTTGTATAATGTCAAATTTAAATTATTTAACCTGAAGAATTATTAACCTAAACATGTAAGAATATATAATTGATTCAAAGGAAAATAAAGATTTTTTTTATATTTAAATAAAATCAATCATCACATGTGAGATCTAGGTTCACAAGATTTAAATACTATAAACCTACTCTATATACATCATAAAATAGCAAACTAAAATTAAGGAATAGAAAAGAGTAAAAGAAAAGATCATGAAAATCTACAAAGGTTGAATCTTAAGTCTTCTCTTTGCCTTGCTCGCTTGAACATTCTTTCCTTAGAAAGCTCTCCTAAAATTTGTGCTAAAAGCCTATTTTCTCTCTTAAACAAACCTTAATAAGGCTTTATATATGAAAAGATAAAAAAATTAGGTCAGCTAGAAAAGACATGACGAGGGACATAACCAAGGACACGACCTTAGCTATGATTCATGTCACGCCCCAAAACGACAGAGTCGTAACAGCCTCGTGGTGTAAACCATTCTAAAATAGAAGTTGGCCTTGCAACTGCTATCTTAGACCTGATCTACACAAGGCATTCACGATTAACTCACTTTAAAGTAAACAATTTGTAATTTAAATAAATCATTTACTTAAGAAAGTGAGAAAATTTATATATATACACTATAATTCAGTTATTACATTATTCAAAAATAAAAAATTCTAAAATAAAAACTTAAACCTTAAAAATATATGTTTGTTCTTCAAATATTTTTCCTCACTCTCTAGGATCCAGCAGTTGCTACCTTCAGAGTAGTTGTATGTCACTTCTTAGCCAGTACCTGCACGACGTCTATAGGGATGTGAGCAACCATAGCTGAGTAAGTTAGGATGGAGGACTTAAAACTGTATCACAAACACAATAAGGTTATTAATCAACTTATTAGGTGCAATGCATGTTCAAGCAAATGTCATCGTACGACATTGTCCGACTCGTCGTGAGATTAAAGAAATTGTGCCTGCTCTAATCCGGGTTAAGGAGTTGCCATTAATGCAACAGCTCACGACCAAACCCAAGCTTGTGTAATGGAGACATGGCTCCTCCTGCGACTACCTTTGAACCATTGACTTCACTCTCCCCGCGACCTCCTCGCCTGTTACTTAGCTCGAGTAAGGATGAAGAAGAGACCATTTTGCAATCCTACGCTATCCCTTTCGAAGGGGTCGATATTTGGCCGGAGAATCCTAAGTTCCCCTAATGGGTTGCCATGTAGGTCCGATTATGATTACAGGTCGTATATTTGATTAGGTCCAATTTAGGGTGATCAATTATTTCACACAAATCATACAATACAAGCCAGAACAACAAACAGAATCATAGCATCACTCATAATCAAGCACATGGACACAATCAACTATCTAACAAGCACACCCAAGCATACCCAAGCATAATCTTAAGCCTCCAAAATACAGTAACGTATTAATCCCAACTTACCTGGACTCCTCGCTTACTCATTCGAGGTTCAACTCGCTCAGGCCATCGCCGATCATCCCTATAACATAAACGTGGTTTCAGTTTTTCATATAACTATTATAGGTTTATTTTATCCTATAACGCTTATTGTTATCTTTTGTTTAGGGTTTAATATATGCAGTTATCTAAGTTCTCAAATTTTTTACAATTATTCTAAGTTTGGGGTTAGGTTCGGGTTTAGTTTTCGCATCGATTTCTAAATTAGGTTTTTAACTTAATTTTTAGTTAAAGATTTATATGTATACCCTAAGAAATCGTTCTGAACCATAATGTGAAATTAATCGCATTATCTTCGGATATCCTAAATATCGTTTTTAGTCTCTAACTAGTGTTCTAGTTCGTATGGTACACTCGGATCCTAGTTTAATCATCGAATTTACCCCCGTTATGAGAAAATCTTACATTTTTTATACAATTACCTAAAATTAAATTTTTGTTTCAGATTTATTATATTCTAATTTTTATTATTATATTTTCTAATTAAACCTAATTTTTTATAATATTCCTAATTTTCTACAATTAGCACATAATTCCTTCATTAATTACACTTAACACTCCAAAGGTTAGGATTAGGTTTCCACATTAGAGATTAACATCTCTAAACATCTAATTATTATCTAAATCAGTAATTAGTATCTTAATCACCTAATTAATCCAAAATTACCCAATTTTTCCATCATTTTAGGGCTAAAAATTTACCTAAAAATTTCAAAAATTAAATTTAAAAAAAGGGCTTCATAGCACTGTTCTATATCACTTAAGCATTCTACAGAAAAAATTTGAGCTCCAAACTACACTCTTAAGCCTATTTATTTCTAATCCTAATCATGTTCGGTTTTGCATGATTTCTTAAGGAATATATATCACGGGACATATTTTCATCAAAATAATATTTTTCCTAAAAACTACATACAAAAACATTCTAGAATAACAAGTTTCATAATTTTCTAAGAATATTTACTATTTTTACAAAATTACACAAAATCAAGCTAGAAATCGGACTCACCGGTCTGGGTGGCTCCAGCCACTGCCGGCCACCATGGACTTGTCGGCTGGTCTAGGTGCTGCCCCACTCCCAGCTGCTCGTCTGATGTCGGTTCCTTTTTATGGCCCTAACTGCACAGTTTTCCTTTTTTTTTTTTTCCTTTGGTTTTTCTCTTGAATTTTCGAAGCTCTCTATTTTTCTCACTCTCCAAACTACCCAAATGAGCTTTTGAAAAATTTGGGGTATTTATAGAGCTTTGTGGTAATTAATGTGCATTAAATTGGACAAGACATTATCCAAATCCCTTAATTTTTTGCTTTTGTGTTACTCTAATTTAATTGGCTGATTTTTTTCTTATTTTCCCCAGCTGCTACGACCCAATTTTGGATCATTCCTTATTCTTCCTGATTTTTCTTTATTTTTCCTTAATTAATTATGAATTTTCTTTAATTATTTAGTATTATTTTAGCACATTACGCGTATTTTAAGTAATTATGCATATTTCTACATACATGTAAATTCATATATAGTACAAATAAATATTCCTAAATATTATTTAGGTTATTTTATGATTTTTAGTATACATATAATTTATTTTTAGCGATTCGTTAATTATCATAATGCATTTTATGCATTTTCGATAAATAATAAGTTATATACTTAAAATTTGGAATTTTTATATTTTTTTGTTTTATTGCTTATTTTCTTAAATTCAAACTTACGGAATTATTTTACTAATATTTTTAACTTTACTTATAATTTAGGCTCGATCGGATCTTTCAACCGATTAAAGCCTTGAGCGTCTGGTTGTGGGGCTTACAATTCATGGTTGCATCTTTTTTTTTTTTTTTTTTAAACTAGAAATGACACGACGAAGGATATGGTTGTGTCTTAGGCTATGATAGTTGAAAACAAGCTCCAAATTTTCTCAAAAATGACATAGTCATATTGTTTTATTGTGTTGATTTTTAAATCCTTATAACTTGCTCATTTTAGCTTTAAATTAAGTGAAATTTATTTATATCTTCTCTTTTTCTCACGTAGATTATTTTAAAACCTAAAAAACAAAAATTTACTCAGTTTAATATCATTATATAAAAATAAACTTAAATTTCAAGAAAAAATCATAAGAAATCACTAATTAAAGTATAACCAAATTTAAAACTGATCATTGGCCTTGAATTTGTATGAACCCAAGTTATGAATGGATATTTGATTTGGAATTTTTCAAATACTTTGATTTTTTTTCTTTTTCGAGTGAGTACTTGAATTCTTCTTCTTTTTGTTGCTTGGTTCATTGTGACATGATCTTATAGTAGGAGTTCCACTAATTAAGGAGTGTTTCTCCTTATTGAAGTTATCTGAAGGGTTCAAGTCGGTAGTGTTCTGACTTGCCCAATCAATGGGGGTTCCTCTAGTTAAGTGGTGTTTCCTTTTTCTGAGGTTACTCAAGGGGGTTAAGTTGATGATGTTCCAACTTGCTTGATCAATGGGAGTTCCTCTAGTTAAGGGGTATGTTTCCCCTTATTGAGATTACTTGAGGGGGTCAAGTTGATGGTATTTCGACTTACTCGATCAATGGAAGTTCCTCTAGTTAAGGGGTGCTTCCCCTTACTATGGTTATCTAAGGGGATTAGGTCGGTAGCTTACTAACCTACCTAACTGGTGAGTTCATTTACCCTTCGAAGGCTGAGACTTGGTACGAAAGTAAGAGAGGAAAAGAAAAACACAAATGACGTATGTAGAATGAAACATTTCATTTAGAACTTAAAAAGGTTTACATAATGATACATTGTGAGCTCCTAAAATTACGTTTAGAGAAGTCAAATCCCAATTTAGTCATTTTGGGGAAAAGTTATCCGATTGAACCTAAACTTTATGACTAAGATCGAAAAGTTAATTAAAGTGAGTAAATGAAGATAGATTTCGAAAATAATAACTCAAAATCCTAATTTTGCCCCCTAAAAGTATGATTACTTAATATAGTACAAAATTGATCAGAATTCTTAAAATCGAGCTCGAAATACAACAAGAATTTAGAAATAAGTTAATTAAGCTATAAAATAAAATAATATATATGAGTATACATGTATTTTTTTAGTATACTTGGTATATATAATAATTATATCGTAAATTAATATATATTTTTACATATCTTAATGTATCTCGTGAATGTTGTACTATATTAAGATCAA